>JAOXOE010026615.1:0-21112 GCA_028565055.1 Phoeniculus purpureus
AGATGATCTTTCAAGGTCTCTTCCAATCCCTAATGATTCTATGATTCTATGATCTTTCATGGTCCCTTCCAATCGCTCATGTTCTCAGATTCTGTGATTCCAGCTTCACAATAGCCAACCAAGATTGTGCTGAAACATTTCAACAAGGAAAGTAAAAAGAATGTCTGAAACAGTTGCAAACAGGACAAAGCAACCTTCTTTTCACCCCAGGCGAGGAGCACCTCTCTCTAAGTTCTTACTGTGAACAGCAAAAGTCATTATGACCCAGTACAGGGAGCATGGTCCTACCTGGTGCCCATCAGAACTCCATGGGGGCTTCAGGCTGGGCCTTTCTTTGCAGTTTCATATTGCTGCTTCTCAATAACCAAACCTGAGGTGTTTCAGGTATCTGACCAGCTGCTGGAGTCTGAGATGGGGCTCAGACTCTGCAGACATGGGCTCTGCTCCAGCTGACATAGAACTGGCAAACAGAGCAGGGCTGGGGGGAAGAGGTCAGGAGCCCCTGAAGAGTCCTGGTGAAACACCCTCCCAGAACCGACTGGCAGAAGGATTGGGCAATTTTTTTCCTTTTAACACTGAACAAACAAGCTCCTTTTGCTCTGCCCTCCAGGTCACAGATTCAATTTAGCATTCTGATCCTCCTGCATCCGCAGAGGGGAATAATTGGCTGGCAGAGAGAGCGAGTGAGCTGCCTGAGCATATAATGTTGTTAATTCTTTGGTCATTGTCTGTGAGGGAACGTAGAGCTTGCGGCTGAGAGAAAATTCTGAAAGCAAAGGCTTTGTAAAGCTCTTCAGTGATTAACTCATAAACACAAGTTTAAGCCACTAATTGCAATATTGCAGAACTTTCCACTGTGACACAACAAAGCCGTCAAGGAAAACCGATTTTCTTCAGCAGCAGAGACTGAAGAGCTCACTTCCTAACACCTGCTGTCATTACATTCACATCCCTGGCTGGAAGGTTTGACCTGACCAGCAGGGAAAGGGAGAGGCTGCAACAGATGCTGGGCAGGTGAAACACTCCAGGAACAGCAAAGGAGAAATCCCAGCCCAACGGGGTCTCTCAGAGTCCTCCAAGCACACCCAAACCCCACAGCCCTTCCCAGCACCCCCTCCTCTGAGCCGTGCTGCTCACAGCATGCTGGGGCTGGAACAGCAGTCCACGGCACAGTGGGGCTGTAGCCAGACTGCAAAACACAAACCCTATCATATTTGGATCAGCAAAACCATTATTAATACTTGAGAACAAGCTGTAAACTATTCACATATAATCTCTAGTTTCGCTGTCAACGAGCTAATTTAAATTTTAAAAAAGATTACAGCTCCCTAATTAAATTTGCTGAAAGCATTTCTCTTATCAAGAACTTAACGACCAGTGTCATTCTGTTCTGGCAGCTGCCTGAGAGCAACAACCTCCCTCTTGCTCAGCCCAGAAGTCACAGCCCCACAGCAGCCACCCTCCCTGCACAGGGCAGCTCCCAGCTGACCCCCTGGCTGACACCCCTAGCTTTTCCACAAGTTTCTGCCTTACAGGAGTTTGTCTGTCATTGTAAAACCATTACGGTACCATAGTGAAACTGGAAACCATTAAATTAAGTCACTGGTTTTGTGTAGAATAGAATCACTGAACTGCTGAGACTGGAAAAAACTTCTGAGATCATCAAGTCCAACTGTTCCCTCAGCACTGCCAAGGCAACCCATGTCCCTCATCCCACATCTCCACAGCCTTGCAACCACTCTAGGGATGGGGATTCCACCACTGCCCTTGACAACCCTTTAATGGAAGAAATCGTTCCTCAGGGCCAACCTGAACCTCCCCTGATACAATCTGAGGCTGTTTCCTCTTGTCCTTCTGCTTGTTCCTGGGGAGAAGAGACCGACCCCCACATGTCTCCAACATCCTGAATTTCAAGGAATTGCAGAGAGTGAGAATGTCTCCCCTGAGCCTTCTTTTCCTCAGTTAACCCATCTCAGATCCCTCAGATGCTCCTCAGAGCTCTGGTGCTCCAGACCCCTCCCCAGCTTCCTATAAGAATAAATATATTAATCAACATTAACACTAATAACAAGAAACACATGCTTATTACAGATTCACAACCCAAGATGCTAGGAGTGATAAAGACCTGCTGAGAAGGATCCAGAAGCTCCTGGAGGGGTCTAGTGCCAGCATGTTGCCCTCACTGCCCATCTTACAGAGATGTGAGAGGTGTGTGTGCGCTATGATCTCCTACCGATTAACAAAACTAGCAATGTTCAAATTTGCCTGCAGTGAAGTTTCCCTAAGGCCTGTGGAGATGCACAGCCCTTGAGGATCCCCTTTGGCTGGACAAATCCAGAGCTGGACAGTGAATTGTGGTGCTGAGGACAGGTTATAGGTTTCCCCAGGGTGTTTTACAAACCCCCTGCAGCCAGGAAGCACACAGGTCCTGTTCTCTCCATAAGATGCCCTGGAGCGTGTCTCAGCTCCTGATTAAAATCAGATGGCAGCCTGGATTCTTTTTTCAAACCTGACCTGTAGACATGGTCTTGGGACACCTAGCAGAGCACAGCACAAATTATTCATAAGCAAATTACATCTCCCCAGCCCTTTTATTAGGCTGCTCAGCAGAGCCCAGCCTGCAAAGCCCAAACAGTCTAATGATGGAGAAGGGACAAGTTACTTATACAGCTACAGAAATCCTGTCACTAATGACAGTTCAAAGGCAGTGAGTGCACTTCCAGGCAATGGCTCAGACACCTGCTAAAAGTAGCACCAACAACAGCAACAGCATCTCCAACCGCGGAACAAGATAAATGTTTAATTAAGTTCCTTCTCAATGGAAAGCAGAGACAAAATGCTCACCCTGTGGCAGGACAAGGCTCAGACAACCAATCCCTTGTGATCCTTAAGAGCAGGTAAGATACCACAGAGGAGGCTGCAAAGGCTCTTGGGGGTCTCTCCATCCTAGGCAGGGCTGGAGAGAATGAGATATCAGGAAACCTATCCCCATGCAGTTTTCTTTTGATACCACATCACTCAGCGTGAATTCCTGGGGGAACACATCACCCCACCCTCTGCCTTGTAATACATTGGATGGAAGAACTCTTGTGTCATTAAAAAATGCCATGACCTGGCTAGTAGACAGGATCATGTTCATTACACCTGGGTTTCACTTCTCCTGTTACAAATCTCTTCAGGAAAACATCAAACGAGAGGTTCCTGCAGAGGAACCATCGTAACACCCACTGCCTTCCCTTCCCAGACCCACCAGCCTCCTTTATCTCATGACTTCTGAGCAGTAGATGCACATGTTAATCTCTGTGGAGCAATTTACGAAGAATAAAAGAACTGTTTGACTGCCACAGTGCAGCAAAAGCTTCAAACTTTCACCACAATTCTGCCAAAGGAGGAGAGAAAATTAACGGTTGGTTATTATGGGGAAAATGATGGTAAGACAAACATTCCATGTAATTATCAGTGGTCCCCTCATAGATCAACAGCCTGCCAGAGCACTGAGAAGGTCTGCATCAAAGTGAGTGTGACCATGGCAGGGATCAATGGAACCAAAAGTGGATAAGCTGAGTACATCCTTGTTGCTCATCACTGCCCCACTGGATGCCTTAGAGCATCCTGTTCTCCTATCTATTACTTGTAATTCTTTAAAACTCATTTCACAGATGAAATATCTGACTTGCAAAATGCTAAAACAAATTCCAATTGTGGATTTTTTTTTCCCAGTGACAACACCTCCCTGCATGGTGTCTGATCAGCACTACCTGCTACCCTTGACCATCTCAGCATGGCTCTCCAGGTCATGATTCTCAAGCTTAGTTTACCTTCCCCTATTTGTAAACATAGCAAACAGAATGTGATGCCACAGGGATGTTTTACTCTCAGGTTTTTAATGAATCCTGCCCCTTCTATGTCACATTCACCCATCTCTCCTTCAGCAAAGGTCTCTCTGCTTGCTCTGTCCCTACAGCCATGGCCTGTGTTTCGCTACTCTGTTCCCAACACAAACTGCTGCCAGGCACCAGGGGGCTGATTGAGAGCTTCTGTCCATCACCTGCTGTGACCAAAACAGCAACAAACCCATTTACCCCTTCCAAGCACTATGATAGACTCGTGCTCTGCCTGCATCTCCCTCCCTAGCCCCTGACCCCAGTCTCCAACACTGGGGTCCCAGCACAGGATTCTGATGTTGGCTGAGCTCTAGCAGCAACATTTTAGCACTTTTTGTCTTTACCTTAACATAAGAGCCACCCTGACATTTGTTCAGTCACAACTTAAACTGGGGTTCCTGCAACACCTCACACCTGTTCTCTCTGCAAACTCTACAAATGCTGTAAAATAAAGGAGGTCCATGTCTGAGAAATTCTGATGCACCAATCCAATTGACATTTAATCCCAGTACAGCAGCATGATGAGCTGTACAAACCACTCGTGAGGTTAACTCTATGGTACAGCAGATCCCCTGTGCCAGCAGCACTCTGCTAGAATTGTGCATGACTGATCACAGCTGAAGTTGGGATTTTTCTCTAGTTCAAATTCCAAACACAGTTTGTTTATGAAATGCTTTTAAAAGTCATTTCTTCACTAAGCACTTGGCATCTGTTTGGTGTTGTACAGAGGCTGCATTTTACAAGATTGTAAATTTGATTATAAATCTGGAGAACTGTAAACCTATCAACAAGAAGGAGCAGGCTCACGCTTACAGCGGAGGCACAAGTGGTTATAGATCACTGTCAGACCAGCTTCCCCTCAAGCATCCCCAGGGCTCACACCTTTCTCAGCTGTCGCAGCAGCTTGATGCCTCTTGTCCACTAGACAGTGGCAACTGTTAGCCAGACAAGCTGGTTGGCTGAGGAAGTCAAAGATTATTCCACTAAAACAATGGTCAGACTGGGGAAATGAGGGTTAGGGGTTAGGCTCAGGGGTTTGCATTACAATGAAGGACAGTGGATTTGTGTCACTGTCAGTTTGAGGAACCAAGCCAACCCATCCTGGACAGTGGAACAGGGAGCTCAGGCTACCCTGAAATACAAATACACCCCTCCAAAATATGGAGAACAAAGGTCTGCATCATATAAACCTTCAACAGAACCATTAGATCAGTCTTGGGGAGATGGAAGTGAAAATTTCTGAAGGAAAAAAAGGGTTTCTGATTCACAACTCCCTTTACATTTTGCAGATTCTGTCTCCTACCTCCTTGTTACCACCTTGTTGATGTCACATTAACATTAAAGAAGCTGCATCCACAATTTGCCACCTTAAGTAACAGAGAGAGGGCATTCAGCAGAGGTGCTCCCAGACACATCCAGAACAACCATCAAAAACCCCACAAAGCAGTAGGGAAAGGTGCCTGTGCTGAATGAACCCAAGACAGGGAGGACTTACAGCCTCTCACCTTGCGAGATCCCATCTCACCCACATGCTTCATCTGCCTATAGATGGTGGTGGCTGGCTCCTGCCTTGGTATGTCACCCAGCTGCAGAAGCCTTTGGTGTTACACGTCACAGCATCACAAACCCATAAAACTGAGGTGTTTCATGACGGGACTTTGAAGTGCCATACTGAGAACTCCCAATCATCCCAGTCCTTCCCAGTTAGCACACACTTCCAGCTGGCTTGTTGCAACTCGGCTCCAGCACACTCACCAGGGATGGGTGGACACTGACGAAGTGAAGTGGATGGTACAAGCAGCCTTCAGCATACACTGTTCAATCAGTTCCTTGTGGTGGCATCAGGGCCTGTCAGTTGCACTTCCCAAGGCTGCTGAACACAGCTCTACCTAGAAACCATCCCAGATGTACACACACTGGTGCTAAGAAGAAGATAACCCAGAAAGACTTGACCTGTGACACCCAGGTGAGGCTTCCAAAGCACTGAGACAGATCAGTCCATAGATTGGCACTGCTGGGACCTCCTGCTCAAGCAAGTGCGGGTTTTGTGACTCTTGCAGCAATTCAAAACCAGGGCTCATAAGAGAGAAAGAAAAAAGCTTTACAGTGGCACTTGCCCTGTCCTTCTCTGCATCTACAGGGCTTTTGATTAGTTATCAGATTAATGTTCTCATTCCACTCCACAATTGACAGAGATTGATTTGTGACAGGATTTGTATTAGCCACAGAGTCTTCAAAACCGCTGATGAAAAGAAGATTTTGAGGCCAATTCCTAATGAGAACTTGTGTCATCTCTAAACTTCAATTGAACTTCCAGGTCCCCTTTGAAGGAGCAAAGTAGTTAAAGAAAGTTTCCTAAGGTGCCATCTAACTTTCAGGTTTGTACATGTCACAATAACCCGTATTTTTCTGCTGGAGCCGTGGAGAGATCTGACACCGCCAGGCAACACGTCTGCCTATTAAAGCACCGTCTTTTGTTGGGGATTTCACTGGCACTAACTAGGAAATTGCTTGGCCCCATTGTCCCTAACAGAAATGTGTTCTTTCCTGTAAAATCCGAGCGGATTTTAATAGCAGATTCCGCCTCGTAGTTTCTTGTTTCTTTCCAGATTCACATTAATTGCACCTGCTTTGAAGTTCTTTCTCTTGCTTTATCCTTTCTTCTTTAAGGAGCAATTTCTTGTTATTCCTCGTGCTGGAGCCAGCCTTTATGTAGAGGAAGTCTGAAGTACAAAGAATGGAAGACTCCAGCCTTGCAGAACTGAGAGCGACTGTCTAATAGAAATGTCTGCTTTTTCAAAAACAGCAGAACCGTCCTTGTGCCTTTCAAGTCTCCCTGGCCTGTCAATGCACTGCAAGACGCCGGCTCAGGGTGATGTCTTGGTTTTCATTCGGTCTCCCCAGGCCCAACCCCCGGCACGATCCAGTACTCTTGCTGCAAAGCATCTGTGGCTGTAAATACCATCTGTGCGGCTCCTGAAGATACTTCTGAGCAGCTGCTGGAAAGGTAAAAGCCAAGCCCGACTCTATTCAAAAGAGAAGCTGGAGAAGTCCACATTTTCTGCATCAGAAATCCAGGTTCCACAGCAGCCCACTGTGTTTCCATTTTGTAGGGAGAGGATACCCCAGAGCCCAGGTACCCCTGTGGCCTGACGCAGCTCCAGCCAGAGGAGATGTTGTTATCCACCAAGGTGGCCTATTGCTTCCACCGGCAGAGGAGGGATCAGCCCAGGGTCTTTACTCAGCATCTTTCCCTTGCAGCATTCCCTCCAAACCCATGAGTGTACTTTCCCTTTGCTCAGAGGTAACGCACAAACCTTGCCCAGGACACTTCATTGCTCTTCTGGTGCCCAGTGGCAGAATCACAGAGTCACAGAACATTAGGGATTGGAAGGGACCTCAGAAGATCATCCAGTCCAATCCCCCTGCCCGAGAAGGAAATCTGCCGAGGAGCAGGAGCTGGGGTGGTTGAAGGTCCCACGCAGCAGGACAGACACAGCAGCTGGAGGTTTCACACCCTCCATCCACAAGAGACAGTCACTCAGCATTTGGGATACAGGGCTGAGGGCTTTTGGTGCTTTTAGCACTTCCAGCAGTGCAAAGCCCCCCTGAAGAGGGAAATGGCAGGTGGGCTGTGGGACTGCTGTGCCACTGTTGGCTCCTAATGTGAGCACTGAGAGAATGTAACGTTTCACCATCAAATATTTAGAATAGAACACAAACATATTTATTGATCTTAATTAAACAGAATGAGAAAGTTCTTCTTGCTTCAGCTTTTGGAAACCAAAACAAGTCTGGCCTGACAACCGCTCTGTTTCTCTCCAGAAAGAAAATGAAGTCAACAGGGAAGAACCAGTGCTCTGCAGGAGCCAGTTTGGGATCCACCACTAGACAAAGCTCAGTGTGCCCACAGGAATTAAAGGCAGCAAATCCAGGCAAGACCTGATACAGTCCTGGACAACCTGCTCCAGCTGCTTGGGCAGGGGGTTGGACTAGATCAGCTCAGGAGGTCTTGTCCAACCTCAGTGAATCTGTCATGAAGGAAAACGCAGGGCTGAAGCTGGAACAGAGCCACAAGCTTTGCTGGCTGATAGAAAGGAACCTGGTTTTGTGCGATCAGCATAGGGACAGAAAGGGCTCTGACTCCTGCCTGGATCGCACCACATCAGGGAGTCAGTTGCCCATGTGGAGCACAGCTCATGCAGCCCATCGCTGCTGCTGCAGGCCTCCCCCCAAGTGTACCCCCTGGGGTAAAGGTATGGGATTCTTGAGTCAGCAAAATCACTTCTTCCTACCAATCAAATGGTAACCACACTCTTCGCCAATAGTGTGAAAGGATGGGGACTGGATCCTCAGATATTCAGCAAATCCAGACTCAGTTGAATGCTGTTAACAGCCATGCTCAGCACTCAGAATCACACAAAGGGCTTTGCTGGAGTTATCTTGGGCTTTTTGTTCACTTTTCAGCAGTATTTTAGAAAATCTGTAAGGTCTTGGTCTGGGGCACCCTGCTGTGGTGGGGGGATTGGATTGGATGATCTTCCGTGGTCCCTTCCAGTCCCTGATGTTCTGTGATTCTGTGGTTCTGTGCGTTATGGGTGTGAGCTGGAAAACAGGAGGTTCCATATCAATCAGAAGGAACTTCTTCACAGTGAGGGTGACAGAGCCCTGGAACAGGTTGCCCAGGGGGGTTGTGGAGTCTCCTTCTCTGGAGACATTTTAAAATCCTCCTGGACTTGGTCTAGGTGATCCTGCTGTGGCAGGGGGAATGGACTAGATGATCTTTTGAGGTCCTTTCCAATCCCTGGTGTTCTGTGATTCTGCTGTGATTCTGTATCTGAGAAGCTCCATGTTCTGAGTACAGGATGAATCGTAGGGCTAAAGCTACTATTTAGGACTTTTTTTTCCAGTCAAACTTCAATGGCATGCACAAAACTTGGGGATGTAGCGAGGCACAAAACTGCCCACGTTTGGGATGTTGATTAGTCACAGAAGAAAGGAAATCATGAGCCCACCTATATCAGTTGCCAAGCTGCTGACAAATTCTTTCAGAGAACACAGAAAAATAATGCCGTCTAGTTTATGAATGAAGTGTGTGTCAAGGTAAGGCAGCCTTCCCAGAAACATCATCAACAGGGCTTTGATCAAACTTTCATAAATGGTTTAATTTTTCTCTTTTATCTTCTCCCGCTCTCCCCTCTCCACGTTTCTTCAGAGCAGCATCCACACAGGAGCTGATGGTTCAGGAGATGGGAGATCCCTCCTCAAGATTGCAGGCAGAAGTTTCTCACTGGTGTGCTGGAGGAGAGCAAGCTCCGTCATGGTATCAGACATGACCAGAGACACAACCAGCCCTGGCCCTGGCACACAGACACCACTGAAGAGATAGACAGCCTGCATTTGTCAGGACGGGCTTCACTAAAGCTGCTGGTCTGTGCCAGACTCCTACCACCCTCCAGTGGAACGACCCTGCTCTGTGGGAAGGGTTGAGTAGTCACCGAGATGTAACCTAGAGGAGAAAAACACCCTCTGAAATGGAAATCATTACTCTGAACTTCAGAGAGAGGACACTGGGGTTCTACCCTTCTCGGTTGATGTTTATGTAAGAATCAGGGGGTTCTGTCACAGAAGAGTCAGAGCTTGCCTCGCTCCAGAAACCCTCCAGCCCTCAAGAAGCTGCTTGGGAAATCACGGTGCACAACCAGACACTGTGTGACCTCCTGGTGGCCTCCATACACCCCCAGTTGCATGGGAGCAGGTTCATTGATAATCCAGGGTAAATCCTGGCCAGAGATTGCAGAAAAACACATGAAACAGCTTTCTGAGACTCAGACTCTTTTCTTTGTGTGCTTCAAAGCCTTTGTGAGCAGGCAGCCTCCGGGAAGGCCAGGCAAGGTCTCTCGTGGAGACCAAGGCTCATGCAGAACAACTGTGGCACAACAGAGAGCCCTGATTGCAATATGAATGGGAAGAGGGGCAACTCCTCATCCCATCACAGGCACCCACTGCTTCATCCCAGCTAAAGCAAAGACAGGATGGTACCGTCACTGGGAAGCTGGTACAGTCACTGGGCAGCTGGCACCATTGCTGGGCAGCTGGTACAGGCACTCAAATCCTTCTGCAGGTACCAAACAGAGGGGTCAGCATTGCAGAGCAGGTAATCATGGTAACGCCACTACATTTCAAAGGGGCCTCTCCTGGTCAGGAGCAGCCCTGTAAGGGGCTGGCAGTAGGGAAGGTTGGTACAGGACTCGCATACATGGTCAGTACGTCTGTACCAGATGGCAGCACCAGCACCCATCTCAGTTCTTTGTCTCTGGCAGAGTTCTCAGCTGTTTTCCAGTCCTCTTCTAGAAGCTTTGCTGTGGTACTCCCCTGAGGATGGGGACTGAGAGATTACGAACGAACTACTCTCTCATGTTGCTGAGGCTGCCTTGTTCACATGCTCCAGTGATCTAAACTACAGTCAGGACGGGGGAGGCAGAACAAATGACGAACTCAGAATAGAACAGGCCATTTCTGTTGGCATCTGTCAGCTAAGTGAAAGTGTGGAAAGTAGGAAAAAGAATACATTTACTGCTCCGAAAACTTCAAGATGTCTCTTCAGCACTTTAATTTGGAAGCACCTGCTGGAGCCGGACCTCCTACCCTGCATTTTTCTCCACTGCTTATCAGATTAGAATTCATTTCAGGATATTTGTTTCCTTCCAGAACAATGTAGTTGGGAAACCTTGGCTGGGTCACCTTCTGCTGCAGTAACCAGATCCAATGGACATTCAGGCTGGGATGAAGCTGGTCTGACACACCAGGAACCCAGGGAATTTTACCTGGACACTGTTTCCCTGCCCACACTCACAGCTGTGTGCCCAGTGTCCCCACTGTGACAGATGCAGTAAAATGTCCCAAGAAGATGTGGAGCACAGCTCCAGGGGCAAAAGGAGAAAATCACATCGTCCCACTGGATGTCCTGCTGGATCAGGCAGAGCCAGCCCACGGAGGAGAAAAGCCAGATTAGACTGAATCTCCAGCACTCTTCTGCTTCCATTATCAGATTATTCAGACCAGAAAGATTATTAAAATCGTTTGTATTGGCAATCTTTTCTGTGAGCTACACAAGACTCCTAAAGAGCTTTTTAAAGGTTAAATTGAAGATGTTCTTTTGGTCAGATTAATTTCTTTTCCTAAAGCTAGATGCTGCCTGCTTTAGCCAACACAGCGGTCTCCTCTCCCTGAGCCTGCTGTAACATGCAATTAGACACCCTGACTGAACCATTAACGTTTCCATTGAAAACACCTACCTCAAAGTGTTTGATTTCCTTCACCAATGTGAAGTGGGCTGAAACTAAGCTAAGTAGTGACAGCCTGGGCTTATTCACGTGAGGGGGGCACTGCCTACCAAACCACAACCTTTGACAACAATTCCAACTTTAATCATGTTCTCCACACCCACCACCCCTTCACCATCCCTGTGAAGATCTCAGTCACGCTCTCATACAACATCTGCTCTTCATCTCAGTGCTCAGTACCAGCACTACTGTAGGAGCTTTAAGTCAGCTGTCCAGCTTACAGCAGGGCACATCCCACCTTCAGAATCATAGAATCTCAGAATCATCCAGGCTGGAAAAGACACTCAAGATCAGGGAGTCCAACCATTAACCCAACTAACAGACACTGATTAGCTCCAACTATGAAAACTAAACTTATTTATGCAGATTTACACCAACATTCAACCAAGCTCACTGCCTTCCATGGGACACACCACATTTTGGGTTGCTGTGGCTACAGATCAACTCAGCAGTGAGTACTGGGTTTATGTGACAGCAACTGGTTTGCCCAAGACATTGATCATGGTGAAGATTTCAGAGGTCAGCAAATCACTGATGCTCAAACTAGAAAAAATGGAGAGAGAACCCAGCCTGTTTCTCCACGGTCACCAACACCAACTGTAGTATCTCCAAGTTCATCTTTGGATAGGAACATGTGAGCAGGGCCCACAGAAAGATCACTATGGTTCCTGCCGGGCTCCTTCAGCTTCAGATGCTTCTCAGGCCACCAGGCTCATGGTGGAAGTCAGTGCGTGACCTCCCTACAAGGCAGAAGACACCTAGCAATAACCTCATTGATAAAGCCTGGGCAAAACTGACCAGGGTGAAGATCCAGCGCAAAGTCTGATATCTCTCAGTGTCACCTAATGATAAGACAAGCAGAATGGGTATAAGCTGGAACACAGGTGGTTCCACATCAATATTGAGAAGAAACTTCTTCCCAGTGAGGGTGACAGAGCACTGGAACGGGCTGCTCAGGGGGGGTTGTGGACTCTCCTTCTCTGGAGACATTTAAAACCCACCTGGCCATGTTCCTGTGCGACTTGGTCTAGGTGATCCTGCTATGGCAGGGGGATTGGACTACATGATCTTTCGAGGTCCCTTCCAAACCCTAAAGTTCTGTGATCTCAGAGGCAGTCACCATCACCTGTGCTCATTCAAACCAATGGGCCCAGGACAAAATCATCTACCTGGTTTTCCCCAGGAGACCCTGGGAGAGGCTGGGAAGGCAGCACTTAGCAACCACCATGGGTTGCCTCTTCCAGAATGGAGCAAACTCTCCTTTCTCCAGTACCTGTAACTAGGAAGCCGTGGATGGGGAAGGCTGCAGTGGAAGTGTCTCTGGGCTCACCCACAGCTTGTGGGGAACTGCTCTATCATCATTCATTAAACACCTAAATAAATAATGCCCTGCTGTGCTTCTCTGTGCTCCTCCTTTATAGTTTGGACATGAAAAGCCAGAACATTAAAAAGTTTTACACAGAAACCTAACAGGATATTTAATCCTCTCTGACAGTCTCTATGTAGGTTTCGTATCTCAAGGCCTTGGTGCATAATTAACTCCCCCCACCCCCAGCTCCCGTTGTGGTTTTCTGTTTGGAAAGGTGCTGGATGTTATCAGAAAACACCTTCTCTAATTTTAGTATGCAAAATTCTAATTACAGTATGAATTTTTTATTTCTTAATTCTTTACCATTTTTACTCACCCTCTGGGTACCCAAATGTAATTAATTCTGCTTTACTTTCTCTCGTAGATGGATGTGTATTATCATATATATTAAATTCTCAGTTCTGCAACTTTTTTTCACTTTTATTGCTTCCCACACTGACAATGTTCACTTCATTAAAAACATGTAATCCCTGAGCTGTAATCAAGGCAGAACTGCACTTCTCTGCGTTAGAACAACACGCAGGCTCTTTTCTGTCAGTGAACCCCGCTGGGCTGACCTCCCAAACAGCAAGTGGGCTCCAGGCTGAGGGCACTGGTGGGGTCAGTTCACACACCATGAAGATGGCCATACCCAGAGAAAACAGTCACATCCTGCTTTTTGACCCCTTGCAGCACTCCACACTGACCAACCCAGGAGTGTTTCACAGCCATGACCCAGGAGAGAGATGCCCACCTGAAACCAAAGGAAAGAGCATCCCAGGGCAGGTTGGCTGGGGCTCTGGGCAACCGGCTCTAGTTGTAGATGTCCCTGCTCACTGCAATGGGTTGGACTGGATGAGCTTTGAAGGTCCCTTCCAACCCAGACTGGCCCATGGTTCCATGACTGTATGAACATACAATGTTCATGGCAAGAAGCTGAAGCAGTAGCCCCTCCCCATGCAGCTGGCAGAGCCCCACTGCTACTCTGAGAAGACCCTGCATGGGAAGTGGGAGGCTACCTGACCCTCATCTGCACATTGACCAAGTAGATTAGTCCTTCAGGTCCAGAAACAACCCTTCCCAGAAAACGCTAAGGCCCAAAGAGCTTACAGTCCTGATTTTATTTCTTACTTTTTGAAAAAACCCCCTGTTCAAATCAATTTCTCTCTCTTCAAAAGATACTTTTTTGTTCAAAGCTCAGGGTGATTAAAACCACCAAGTGCATTCAACATGGTCCAAAAGAGAGAAACAAACCAATCAGTCTTCACCATTACTTTATCCTCTTAACTTGCTGATAGTGAAGATATTTAAGATATCGACCTTTCGCCTGGGAATAGGAAAATCATTGAATTCATCTCAGAAGTTGATACTGCACATCACTATTACTGTTCCTTCAGCCTCTTCTTCAGTCCTAGTGTGTGACACCACCAGGCATCACCCTGCACAGCCCGATGGACAGGCTGATACTATGGACTCAGCAAGGTAACAATAATATGGCTTTAAATAACAGGGAAAAGAAAACCAGCAGGAACCTGCCTAGGATACAGGAACTGCCACAAGCTACTGAAGATCCCATAGACTGAAACCAAACAAGATACACTTCAACAGGGATTTGGTTCAGAAAAGCTGATGACTTGGGCGCTCACTAGCTGCCTGGTGAGGTGTAGCCCATCCAATATCCACTGGCAGGGCCAGTGAACCAGGCAGAAAGCTCAGAGCACTGTGAGCATCACCTTGCTGTGTTAGTGAATTAGGGTTATGTGGGACTTTTCAGGCTCTGGGCTGCTTAATCCCACAGCAAGAAGAACCATTTAAAAAAAACCCCTATTTTGATTTTCAATCAGAGATACGACAACCACAGATAAAAACAGCACAGGAGTCTGAAACCTAAACTGTGGGGTCAAGCTTTCAGTTTAGCTGCATCCAAACCACCTTTGCTTCAGAGGATAAAGGTCTCTGATGTGTTCTGGATTATATTAAAGATGCTCCTGTGCTCAGGATGTAGAAACCAGCATGGGGACTGGTTGGCACTGGGTTCTTCTCTCTAGCTTGGGTGCCCTAACCTCCCTCCAAGGTCAAATGGCAGAGCCCCAGCAGTGTCCAGGCTCATTCCAGGCTCCCTGAGAATGTCAGCAGACACAGGCATCCTCCTGGCAGGGGCTATAGTTGGCAGGGGCTGTGGTTGGCAGGGGCTGTGGTTGGCAGGGCCTGTGACAGGCAGGGACAGGGGCTGTGACTGGCAGGGGCTGTGCTCAGAGACAAAATCCAACAGAGAACAATTGAGGTGATGAGTTCAGAGCAGCTGGTGCAGCCTGCCCCAAGTCCCTGCTATTAGTCTAAGGCTGAGTTCCAGGCTTTGTTTTAAAGCACCACGATACCCATCTCTGTGGAGCTATTAACAGGAACATTGAAACCAGCTTTAAAAGGACAACTTAAGGTAAATTAAGGATTGAAAAATCCTAAGCAAGATATCAAAGGGATTTTATAGTGGTCCCAGAAGGCGAAGCTGCAGAGGCTGGTCACAGGTCAGGGAAGAGACAGCAAAAATCAAAGTGAAGGGACTTCACTTCAGCCCTTCACTGCTGGAGAACTTCAACAGCTCAGTGACTTCCAGATGTGGAAAATCACTCAATATATTTTCCCTGAGGATCTATTCCAGTATTGATTCCAGGTCTGTCATATTATTGTCTGCTATTTTTAAAAGCTTTTAATCCACCTTTAAATCTCCTCCTTGCAGACAGGAGCTGAGCTGGGACACACAGGTTTGGATAAAGTCGTTGGTGTGGCAGGCATTAACCACACTAATCAAACACCAAACCCTACAAGCCCTTCCTGTTAACTCTGGGAACACTGCCGGGATTGCTGTGGAACAGCCCCACTGCGCCTGCCCCTCCAGTGAATAAATGCAATAACAAAACAAGCACAGACATGAACACAAAGGGTTCCTCCCCAAACTGCACATCGCCTTTGCACCCCAGCCCACTGTGCTGATACCAGTGTCTCCAGTAAGATACACTAGGCTTTTGCCTCTGCAGTGGGAGGTGTCAGCTCAGAGCACAGGGTGCACTGACCACCACTCACATATCTGCAGAAAGCAGGAGAAAAATAACTATCCATATCAGGCTGAGACACTGCCATCCAGGTCCTCTATCAACTGGATGCCCCATCTCTGCAAGAGTTCAAGGCCAGGATGGATGGGTGGGGTGCTGTGTACAACCTGTCCTAGTGGAAGGTCTCCCCCAATGTCTGAGCAAAGCAGGAGGTCAGGGACCTCTGTAGGAGTTGGAGGACTGGGGAAGGGCAATCACACCAGCCCAGCACCACTTCAGAACAAACTCATCCTCACTCCTGGAAGACTCCAGTGATTATTTTGTTTGGATTCTTCAGAAAATCAGTGTTGGAAACGGTTTGCCTACAGAAGTCATCAGAAAGAGTGATGGTTCTCACTGGCCAGCCCTGGATCATGCTCTAAATCACAGGCAGGTAGTCCCCTGGCTGCATGTTGTGTAGCTGCTGCTGCAGCAGCTGAAATATTATGCAGACTGGCAGAGGTATTTCACAGACAGAGTGATGCTGGGGCCAGGCCCTGTGCAGCCGAGGCTGGAGAGATTTACTGTGCCAAAGCCTACCTCATGACCCCTTCCAAAAGATGCCAGGGCAAGCAGAGCCATGGAGCACCACAGCCTCCTCCATCACCTGCAATGAACTGCCTGCCCTGAAGAAATACCTGGGCTCCCACCTTGTGGACTGTCCATTACAAAACCCATGCTGGGTCCATCAGACCTGAGTGAGGGTGAACCCCCACCTGTAAGGTTCAGTCCCCAAAGTGCCTGAACAGGAGAGACCGCAGTAAGGCTTCACCTCTCTGTTGCACGCAAGGTGTGTGCTTTGCCTCCTACCAATTTATAGGGTCTTCTAAAATAGATTCAACAGCAATTTAAAACATTTAAAAGCATTAATTGATCGTATTTTATCTAGCTATAGCTCTTTTCAGTGCTTCAGCAGCTGCTGCTCCAGTATAACTCTGCTTGGGCTCCAGCTCTGGCCAGCTATTTTTTGGTCAGTTGGTGTTATTTTACTCCTGAGCTCTGTGCTGAATTGCTGGGAAGTTTTAGGGCTGGGCTTGCAGCCTCCTAAGGACACCCCAGCTTCCTCTCCCCTGGGTGCTGAGAGGGTCCTCTCCTGCACATAGTGCAGGAGGTCACCACAAGAGCAGGTGACTGAGGTTTCCTGACAGATCCAGGAAGGCTAATTAACAGCCAGTGGCACTGCTGTAATGAACTGCTTACTATTCTGAATGCAGCTGGGGGATTAAATGGTCCTATTATGTTAGATCAACAGTTTAATCAAAGAGCTTCAAAAGCGCTCTGTGGGTTCACGCGTCCCACAGTCACGTGGAGAATGAGGACAAAATTACAGCACAAACTTCACTTCTGCCTGTGCCCCTGGGCCTTTTAGATGTAGGTTTCATGTTGGCACTGTCATTCCAGAGAGTCTCGTGATGGCAGCAGCACTCCTGGCTGGATTTATGGTCCTGAGTGCCTTGTATCCACACAGGCTGTGCTTCTCTGTTTGGAGATCCTATGTCCATCCCCACAGCAAAAGCCACATTAGGAAACTTAATGTTATTTTATAGTTGGGGAGGGGAAAAACACAGCACAACCCAGCCCTACAAAAGCCCTGGGTGTCTTGATGCCAATCAGTGGTCACCAGAACTCCCCAAGCACCCAGAGGAAGCATCAAATGAAATCAAGGAGTTAGTTCTTACTGGAAATAGTTTGATTTAATTGTGACTTCCTTGAGCCTGAACTCTGCAACAGCACTAACCCCTTCTGTCCAGCGTTTGTGCGGGTCCAACGCCAAACCTAATTCTGATCGTTAACTCTCGAAGGAGCACACAGACCCTTCTGTACCCACTACAAGCAGCCCTAAATCTGAGGTAACTGGTGGGTAACTGGTTAGGGAAAGGGTGTGTATTTTACACCATGCAGGATGTTGGCTGTGAGGAACGGGATGCGGAGCTCCAGAAATTAACGGAGTTAGGTGGGAGCAATCCATAAGCTCAGAGTGACAGCCCAAGGTACGCCTTATTTATTAACAGAATCCATAGCCGAGTGGGGCCAGCACACTGATGGAGAGCTTCATTAAAAAATAGTGTCAGCCCTACATTATCTAAATTACACCTAGATCCATCCTTAATTGCATTGGATTAGCCTAAACAGGAGTCTCCTCTCAGAAAATAATGAGCTTCATACCTGACACCGGAAGAGACAGGGATGGATTCAAGAGTGCTTTGACTTTTAATCAGGCAATTACATTTTCTTCTTGCTCCTGAATTAATTAAAGAAGAAAATAGCTGCAGCACTAAGACACTTCCACAATAACAACAGATTCATGACCATTTGTAAAAGGCGGTGTGATCCATACAAATGGGACACAGCCAAAGGCCAGTCCCCAACCAGTGCCACATCCCAAGGCAGTGGAAAACAGCTCTGCAAACCTTAATCCACCCCCCCAACACGGCAGAAAATGGGAAAAAGGAGCAGTGGAAGTTTCCAGAGCTGGTTCCCAACGGACGGGCTGCTTCACATGGTCAGTGATAGCTCTTCACATCGTCAGCAGGCACTACCAGTGCCAGGTGTGATGGCCCTAAGACCCCTGAACATGACACAAGGCACCGAGAGAAGCAATGAATCAGTGCTTACTGAGTGCATGGAAAATCCACCTCAGCCTGTAGCAGAGACAGGCCTGGGAGCAGTGAACATGCCAACGCCAGAAATGTCTGTGTGGATCCGGGGGTCTAGAGGGGATTGTAGGTAGGGGCTTGTGGACGAGCAGTGTCTAAGAAGGGATAGGTTGCAGGAAAGGAACAGAGAACAGAGCAGTCACAGCAGTTTCAAAGAATCATAGAATCATCGTGGCTGGGAAGGACCCAGAGAGCAGGAGCAGGAGAATGATTTACACCCACACAGAAAAGTTGAGGCAGTTCCTTCTAGCTGCACCCTGAAGAAGTGAAGACCCCTGACAGAAGTGAACAGACCCAAGCTGAGTAGTTCAATGGCCATGGCCACCACCCAGCCCGATGTGCAGCCTGAACAGTGGGGCTGAGAGGTCCATGTGGGGCTCACAGGGTGACAGTGACACAGGGCCTGTCCTCAGGGTCTGGGGAAGCAGCAGAACACAGCACAGAACCACAGGGATCCACCATGACTGCAAAAAGCTGCCACAGAGATCCAGTGGCTATCTGGATCTGAACAGATCCAAACCCCAGCTCTAGGAGGTGGTCCTGTGCTCTGTCCAACGCTCAAACTAGCAGGAACACAGACAACATGAGAGGATGCTTCTCTCCGGGAGACAGGCAAGGCTGTGCCAGGGGGGTTCCTGTGGATAACAGCAGTTCTGAGTTCCATTAAGGAAAGGTTCCCACTTGTAGGTGTGTTGTCAAAAACCCTTCTGGCAGCTGCAGCCCCCCAACATTTCAGTGGATAATTCTGGAAAAGGGAGCTCAATGAACTGCAGAATAAACATGGATGATGTCCTGAGAAATCTGCTGACGTACTGGGGAGAATATGCCCCATCAGTAACCCCTGTGAGTATGAAGAGCCCCAAAAGATGGGGCTGTACATTCCTCACAGAAATAACCCTGATGGAGTGGAGGTTTGTAGAGCAACTCAGTTGGGACAATGAAGAATTTGTTCAACAATCAAAACTGGGAACCTACAAATTACAGCAGCTGAACAGATGATTCCAAAATCTGCCTCATTTATTTCCCAGTGATGTAGACTTGCAGAAAATCAACATGAGATGCATGAAATGCTAAACCCCAAAGAGCCACACCATGAGCCTCCCGGCTGGCACAGAAGATGCCAGCACCTCATCATTTCTACCTTAAGCCAACTCTGAATGAAGCTTGCCCAGTTTTCAGATGCTCCGGCTTGGTGAGGCTGGTGTCCAGTCACCCATAGCAGAGCAAGAGCCATCCTGTGGTGTAAGGAAGATGTGGGAATGAAATTCCTACAGCAGCTCTGACTAAGAATGCATCAAATGCATGATGTCCCAGCAGCATCATCCCAGATTGGAGCACTGGGTCTGCCTACTCTTGGTACCGGTACAGACACAACACAGGCAGAGCTTTTCTGTCACTAAAACCTCCCAGGAAGGTTCATGGAAGGAGCACAGTCTGTGACAGGCTCATCACCAACTCACTATCAGCTCCAGGAGTTCTAATGCTCCTGTCATGCTGCTGCTCATTTCCCTTCTTTGCTTTCAGGTCAGGGCATCAAAGAGACTTCCTCACAAACAAGTGTAATTAGTCATTCGGGAAGTGCTTAGTGGGTCACAAGCCACTGACCCCCTGCTCTCTCCCAACTAAGCTGTCCTTCTGGGGCTGATTTCAGATGCAGCCCAACAGCTCATCCTGTGCCAAGCCAGGGTCCTCCTGACCCCTTCCCTCCCAACAGCTCCCCAGCAGCTCCTAGCACTCCTGTCTTTGGGGGCTTCACACAACACACATCCCCAAGCCTGCACAGCCAGGACCTATGGGAAGAGCCAGGAGGGAGCTGCTGCAGCAACAGTACTGGGTGAGGCCAGGATGGTCCCTTCTCCATCCCAAGGACAATGTGCTGCGGGCTGAGGCTGCTGTGCCCTTGGCTCTCTTGATGGTGCCACCATCCTAACAATGATGATCTCCTGCTTGTGGGTCAGGGGTTGGTACCAAACTGTCCCTCAATCTGAGCACACTGGTGTGCTGGGCTATGGATGGGCAAGTTGGTTCCCTTCACAGCCCTTGCCTGTGACTGCACCTGCAGAACTGTCACAGCACAGTAAAGGGCTGCAGCACTGCCCAGTCACAGTTACTTTCTATGGGAGCTCTACACCTATGTTTCATCGCTGCTGAAACACCTACAAAAACTCCAAGGAGCAAAACAGTCTAAGGGCTGAGGCCACGATGCACTAGGGCTCTGCTCAAGAGCCATTTGTGTTATGTCCAGGAGTTTTCCTCACTTTTCATAGAATCATAGAATCATTAGGGATTGGAAGGAACCCCAAAAGATCATCTAGTCCAATCCCCCTGCCACAGCAGGATCACCTAGACTAATTCGCACAGGAACATATCCAGACGGGTTTTAAACATCTCCAGAGAAGGAGACTCCACAACCTCCCTGGGCAGCCTGTTCCAATGATGTCACCCTCACTGTGAAGAAGTTCCTTTTGATATTTATATGGAACCTTCTATGTTCCATCTTACACCCATTGCCCCTTGTCCTATCACCAGATGACACTGAGAAGAGCCTGGCTCCATCCTTCTGACACCCACTCCTCACATATTTATAGATATTAATGAGGTCACCCCTCAGTCTCCTCTTCTCCAAGCTGAAGAGACACAGCTCCCTTGGCCTCTCCTCATAAGGGAGATGTTTTACTTATTTCATCATCTTCGTTGCTGTATGTTGGACACCCTCCAGCAGCTCCGTGTCCTTCTTGAACTGAGGGGCCCAGAACTGGACACAATACTCCAGATGTGGTCTCACTAG
>JAOXOE010026616.1:0-21112 GCA_028565055.1 Phoeniculus purpureus
AGGACAAGGGGCAATGGGTGTGAGCTGGAACAGAGGAGGTTCCACATCAATATGAGAAGGAACTACTTCATGGTGAGGGTGACGGAGCACTGGAAGGGGCTGCCCAGAGGGGTTGTGGAGTCTCCTTCTCTGGAGATGTTTAAAACCTGCCCAGATATGTTCCTGTGCAACTTGGTCTCGGTGGTCCTGCTGTGGCGGGGGGATTGGATTGGGTCCAATTTTGAGGTCCCTTCCAATCCCTAATGATTCTATGATTTTGCGTAATTCATGAAAGATAGTTGTTGTAGCTTTGTCAGATGGTCACACTTAGGATCAGCTGCTGTAAGCTGGGCATCCTGTCCGTGCAGTGGTTAACATGTGCCGGTGACAAGCTGACTAAACAGACACAGGATAACTGTGATAAACACGGAGTTATTTATGAAATGCTCCTCCTAAAATGTCTTGCTACCAGAAATATTCCAAGTAGCGCCATATGGGTGTACCATAAATATGAGAAGTTTTCTCTCCCTGAAACACGTTGAACTCACAGAATGACAAATTTCTGGGATAGCATCCAGGAGGAACTAAGAGGACTCACAAAAAAACCAGGAGAGAATCTTAATATTGGCTTGTTTTCTGCCGTCTATGTCCCCTCCTCCAGGAATGCTGATTAATGAGAACATGAAACACTTGTTTGGCTTGTTCCCTTTTCAGTCAATTTTTTGCACTTAGTTATTAGTGCAAGGACTTACTTTCTCCTGAAAAGAAATCAGAGTAATGTACAGCCGGTGAAAAAGGAACGGCCTTGGTACCCAACAGAAATCTTTGCTGCTTTGTGGGGTAGGATGTGGCAAGGCAATGGGAGTGGGTCATTTTGATGCTTTGAAGACTCGAGCGTTTCAGATGTGTGCACTTCTTGGCACAACTGGGTCTTGTGCCAAGTGATAATTACTTCTGAATCGTGGCTTTGGGGGGTGATTTAGGCAGGTCTGACACAACCGTAGACATTGAACCTTTCCCCTTGCTGACTGGGGGTCATTGCATAGTCGGGAGAGACAGAGAGGTATTCAAAAGTATAACAGAAGACAGCTGCCGTAACTGGGAAGTCAGACAACTGTCAGAGAAATAGTCCAGAGGATCCTGCTGTGGCAGGGGGATTGGACTAGATGATCTTTCAAGGTCCCTTCCAATCCCTAATGTTGTGTGATTCTGTGAATTCTTTGAGCTTTTTATTTTGGTAGGAATTTAAAAAATGCTTGTTTTCACTTTTTAATGGGGAAAAAAAAACACCCCAGTTTTTCACTTAACAATGTCATCAAGTGTTACAGGATTTATAGTTCTTTTTATTAATTGTGTCCAGTGGTAAAAACTAGTGCAAGAACGTGCTGCTTCTGTCAGACACTCAGCAGAAAAGTCTTAGAGAATTCTGTGACAGGTAAGGTTTCTGAGTCCTGCAGAATGAGCCCCCAGGGCTGGATTATTTTTAGAGGCATCCCTGGATTTCTGAAAAGCCTTTGGCTGACATCCTTAAGCAGAAGCCATCTAAGAAAATCAAGGTGTGCAGTGTCCAGCAGTTAAGTGTGTTGGATGCTTCACTGTTTACTTTCAGCTCTTCGGATTTTGTTAGTGATTTCCTTTTGATCAGCACTTTGCTTGAAAGTAGCTCTTCCTGTCATGCAAGTGACATCTGAATCAATTACAGATAATTTAAAATGAGCATCCAAACTGGCATTTCGTCTTCAAGGATGAAGTTTAATGGGGGTCCAAATGCTGGTTTTGATGCTTTAAGCCATCAGTGGTTTAAATTCAGGTTTGAGAGTTTTGATTAGGCTCTTCTTCCCGCAGAAATCAAGGAAATCAGGTTCCCTTTAGAAAACGTGTCATATCAAAATGTTCCCTGTTACTGTAGTCTTGTGTTATTGCTACTGTGTGTGCACAGTTGTAAACTCATAAATAGCTTTTGCTGCACTGTATGGTTTAGTACTGTTGAACACACTGTAGTAGAAACACTGTGGTGGGAGAGAGGTGTTCAGTACATGCAGGCAAGACCTTAGCTATATTTTCCTTGTAGTTTACATATCTTCTGGGTGTTGAGAGCCACAAATTTTTGATCATTGGTCCCTATTAAGATAAAGGAAAGAAAGGATGGGATGAAAACCACCTTCATCTCAAACAATGATAGACTGTAAGGCTAAGATAGAATTTGCCTCTTGCTGACAGCCAGAAAATAAAAGATATTGAGAAAAGTCTGAACAGATTTTATTGTCTGCTTAAATAAATTATCCATGTTCTGAATTTTAAATGAATTAAGCTAAAAACATTAGTTCATCTGCAACCTTTACTAAACCTTTTTCAAATGCTTTACTTATGAATTGTATTGTTCTGGTTTCCAGAAAATGGAGCTTTCAAATAATTAGTGCTAAGACATATTTCCTGACTTCTTACTGTCTTTTCTTCTGTTTTCTTATAAATTATCTGAAATCCTGTCTTGAGGCACAGAAACAAGGTTGGTTGATTTCAGTTTAATGCTCTTTAACTAATGAACTTACCCTCTTCTTTGTCTTGCGGTAATTAGTCCCAGATTCTTGATATAATCATAGAATCACAAAATGTATTGGACTGGAAGGGACCTCTAAAGGTCACCTCAGGAAATGGCGAGAAATGTCCAACCTGTGGTTTGAATAGGACCACTGTGAAAGACAGACCATGATACGGTTAAGGAAATGGTTTAGTGTTAGTGAAGACAAAGCTGTGTGTGACCACGTACTTTCAAACCACTTTTATCCTGGGTAAAAATACAGCTCTTAAAAATGGCTATTTTAAGCTGAACCCATTAACCCTCTGTATGTGTCTCTATGTGTGTGCGAGCTCCAGAAGGTATGCAGAGGATGTACTGAACACGCAGACATGTCAGCAGGCCACTGTCCCCCAAATAACCGAATCTCCCATTCCTTTGCATCTTTTCACATCTGTGTGAAGTGAGCGACAGTGTTTCATACTGAATTTACCCAAATCAACACACAATCCATGAATCTTCCAGTCCTACAACCCTGAATCTTTTGCTTCTGAAATGTTTGCACTTTGTTTTCAATGTGAGCATTCAGACTTTTCTTTTTTTTTAATGTTACCACTGTGATGAAATGCAGGGCTGGATTCTGAGACCATTTATAGTCTTTCTTCCAAAATAACTTGGCTGAATTCACTGGAACCAGTCTTGATTTACATGGAAGATTAGTTTACAGGTCCTTGTATTCTTCACCTTTCAGCTTGCTGACACATTCATGATTAGATATAATTTTTCCCATCTAGATTGTAATCCCCAACAGAGTTTCCAGGCTGGTTTAAGACCTTTGGTGAGGGGTGGTAGAGGAAGCTGAGGTTGCTTTGCTGCAGGAAGACTACCCTCTGGCATCCCACCACCATCACTGTTTTGTTTGAACTGCCAGTGCTACCTGTTATAAGTGAGAATGAGCTTTGTTTTGCCATCCTTTCCCCTCCTTGATCCTTTATTCCAGAATGGGGTAAAACTTACTTTGATTCCTGGCAGCACTCTTTTACGATGCAGTGTGCTAACAGCTACACATTTTGATAAAGCCAGAGAGTCCTTAGGCTGTCTTGAACCACTTGACAAACTAGATGCATTATCCTGCTTGCTATGGAGCATTGTTCCTGTCCTAAACAAGCAGGTACTGCTCTCAACAAACTAGAACCCATCAAATGATACGTGTTTTTAAGTATGTCTGTAGTACCTGGGCTTTTTGTCAGTGCATATGAATAGAATTGGCATGTCTTGCAGGCCAGTCCCAGGCTGTGCTATTAAATAGCCAGCACACTCATCATTTCCAGTCTCCACCGAAACAAGCACAGCAGCATTTGTATGGAAGGTGTGAATCCGTTGCTCATTGTCATCTCCCTAAACTACAACAAGGTGGCAGCGTACCTCAGGACTTTAGGGATGCCTCTGCAGCTGGCTGGCAGTGAACTCCCTCTTCTCTGGGACACCACGGGGAATTCTCTGGGACCCCATCTACTGCAGGAGCAGCAGAACCCCTAACCACTCCAAATTCATGAGGAGGGATGTTACTGATTATCTTGTCTCTGGCAGAACAATGGCCATAGGAGGTCACGCTGTAGGTGTGGCCTCAGTACCGTGGAGTATAGGGGAATGATCACCTCCCTACTGCGGCTGACCACACTGTTTCTAATACAAGTCAGGATGGCATTGGTCTTCTTGGCCACCTGGGCACACTCCAGGCCTTTATTCAGCCAGATATCAGCCAATACCCCCAGGTTCTTTCTGACATGCAGCTTTCCAACCACACGTTCCCAAGGCTGTACCCTTTCAGGGGTTGTTATGACCCAAATAAAGGATCCCACACTCCTTCTGTACATTGCTCACTTCTACTTGATCATGTCTGTGCACAGAGTAGCTCTTTCTGCATCCTGAACTGAGTTCCCATGTGTGGCTCTGCACATGCCAGCAAGGGTCCACTAAGCAAGGACCCGCTCTGCCTTTGCCTGGAAAGATCTCAGAGCAGGATAACGCGTGTTTACAACTGGGTGTATACACACTGTGAGCAGTGTCCAGTACTCCATGGGAAAGGAGAGGAGGTGATCTTCATGTTGCTTTCTTTAACAGGGTGTTTTGTCTTGCTTGATTGTTGCTCTGGCATCACTGTTAACTCATGCTGCACCTATCAATGTAATATGACAGTACTCAAGGATTGCTTTGGCTTTAGAATGGGCACAGATTACTGAGGTAAGATATGCCCTAGACCCCCAAGGAAAGGGAACACTGGTCACAGTCCCCAGAGAGGCTTCTTGGTGCTTCTTTCACAGCTTCCTTGCTCCCTGGTGCACAACTTTCCTAGATCCTGAAAACTTCATTTGCGTTCAGTCTAGTGCACCCTTCCTGAAGACATGTCTTCACCTGTGTGTTTCAGAGGAGCAAGCCTTTGGGGTTTTTTTAAACTCTGATTGAAGTGGGCTGCACATAGGCCCAGAGATGTGGCTCTTGAGAGAACAGGAAGAATAGTGATTTGGAAACAAGGTAACAAAGGGAAAAAAGACAGAGATAATTTTGGGAAGTGCAAAGTGACAGGGAAATGTCCTTACCAGCCTGTAGAGATTATACCATTTCCTTCTACATTAAGAATAGCTTTTGGGGGGATTTTTATCTAATCATTAGCTTTTGGATTTATTTATTTTGCCAGCTGATATATTAGCTTTTTGCTTTTTATTGCATGTACTGGCTCCTGATTTAATAGCTGTGTGGGAAAGTATAGCAGTGACTCTTTTAGTTCAAGAAATATTCTTATCTGAGATGGTTTTGCCTTCAAGCTCCTCCGCGTCAAGATACCTGCTTTCCACTGCATTTACATGCTCATATTATTTTCCAGCCTGATTGTATGCTTGGGATGAATCTGGCTATCCCTTCACAGTCAAAACAAGGACATATTTGTTCTGTTATTTTTGCTTCTGAGGGGTTTTTTTTCCCCAAGACAGCAAACAGACAGAGACAAACTTCCTGAAAGTACTTTTGGAATGAAACAAGCTTGAACTGGTGACTCAGTCACACAGCTTTTTCAGATCATTCCCCTTAACAAGCAGTCCTGTGCTTCAGAGGTAATGATTGCAGAATTGGAATCTGGCTTGAATTCGTTGTGGGTTCATCATGGGATTACAAATAGCAACTTCTGCTGGTTGTAAATCCTGTCACAGAAGATCAGGATTTGGCCATAAAGGTGAAAATTTCCTCTGCTAGAGCTACCTGTCAGAGCCAGCTCTGGCTGACAGAGATGTAAGAGTGGAGCAACAGGGTGAGTACATATCTACCTGCATTTTTATCAGTTTGCTCTAAAGAGAAGCAAAGCGTAACTAAAGTTGCCCTGACTCTTCCGGGAAGATCAGATGACAAAAAGTGTTGCCTCATCTTTCTCAAGAGAGGTGTTTGGGTGGTGAATATTGATTCACTATGGAGTGGTTGTCTGGAATTCTATTTCAGGTAGAAACAAAACTGTATCTGGCCCACAGATGAGACAAAACATTGGCTGTGGTAGATTATAAGACTATTCAATCCTTGGGTGAGATGAGCATTTGTAATCTGGTTGGAAAGATGGAGAAATCAATCATTATGTGACAAGTCCCGGGACATGCGTTTGGTAGTTCCACACCACGTTTCACTGCTTTAAACTGCTACGTGACACGAGGAAATAAAATCTAGCTCTGATGTTTTAAGTGTTTATTCTGTGGAAATCCTCTGAGTTCAATCTTCAGATATTTATGATCCAGGGAGAATTAAACCTTAGCAGAAGATTTATGAAGCATGACCGTGTAAGCAAACGCACACACTTGGATGTGTACATCTGCACATTGTGCATTCTAGCCCTGATTTCCTACTTGGGGGGAAAAGCAATAATTGGCTTAGAATTAAACAACTGAATTTTGTTATCTGAAGTAATCAAAGCTGTGGATGTGGCTTGTGGAGGGAGCTGCAAGAGTGACTTTTTTGCTTGAGATCATAGCTTCTAACTCATTAAAAGATAAACTGGCTCCCTTGTTTCAGTGGCCTTGTGGGACTACGGATTGAAGCATTTTATTGAATTGGAGCTGCAACTGCTCCACAATACGATAATGGTTCCAGAAGGGTTTTCCAGACAGTGTTTCAAGTCTATCAGCATACCAGATACTCCAGAGACCGTACACTTCGGAGCACATTTCACTCCGAAGTGGCCAGTACAGAATGGGATATGAGGACGTTAATGACATGTATTTCTAATTTTAGTAGGGTTTGTGTACTTTTTGTGCAGAGAGAAGCTAATTTAATCCTTTGTGGCCATCTCCCTTTTTGGAAAAGCTTGGGTCTAGCGTTACGCATGATTTACATTTACTTTCCCCCCTTGCCTGCTTGTGGGGGTGTGCATGAGGTTTGTCTAGAACAACATCAGGGAAAGAATCACTGTTTCAAATGGTTTTCTTTTGCCAATTATCAGCAGTAGTTTTCAGACTTCTTTGTGGCATCCCATGTAAAGGGTGCTGTCTGTACAGGGAGTGGTAGCAGAAGATAAACTGGGAAAAAGCAGACTTGGAAGACCTAGAAATGCTAACACCAATTTGAGCTGAATTGCTAACAATTCATAGTAGACAAAAATTGTACTGGAGTAATTTCCTGTCATTAAAAAGTGCATCTGAAAACATCTCTTATGATTCCAGCGTTATGTTCTGAGTGAGTAGAATCCAATAAATGTCACATTTTGTTCTCATTTTCCATATACAGCTTTCAGTTTTGATTTACATAAACCGTATGCGGCAGAGAGTTCTTCTTCCTCCTTCTATTGTCCCGTGTATTGTCTTGTACATGGCAACACTTTGAAAAGATCTGATCTTTGTGAGGCACGCAGAATGAGATGTATTCTGTATTCCACACATTTATTTGCCCAGTGTTAATTGTCTTACTCTGTAAATAAATCCAGCAAGCCTAAGCCAGAATGTTATCTTAGAAGTATCACATATTTGGTTGGAAGGGACCTCCAAAGGTCGTTGTCTGGGACAAATAGGGACATCGCTAACTAGAACAGATTGCTCAGAGCCTCATTGAGCCTGATCTTGAATGTCTCCAGGGATGGGGCCTCTACCACCTCTCTAGGCAACCTGTTCTGGTGGTCTACCATCCTCATAATAAAGAACTTTTTCCTGATATCCAGATTAAATCTACCCTTTTCTAGGTTAAAATTGTTACTCCTTGTCCTGTTGTTCCATGCCCCTGTGAATGGCTCTTCCCCAGCCTTCTTAGAGGCCCCTTTCAGGTATGGGAAGTTTGTTGTAAGGTTCCTCAGAGTCTTCTCCTCTTGAGGCTGCCAACTCCAACTCTCTCAGTCTGTCCTCGTAAGAGAGTTGCTCCAGCCCTCTGATCATTTTTGTGGCACTCCTCTGGACACACTTCAACAGTTCCATATCCTTCTTGTGCTGGGGGCTCCAGAACTAGAAGCAGTACTCCAGGTGAGATCTCACCAGGGCAGAGTAGAGAGGCAGAATCGCTTCTCTCATTCTTCTGGCCACACTTTTGATGCAGCCATGTAAATTGGTAAACTTACAGAGCTTACTTGTACTTGTACAGTGTTCTAGGTTATCTGTCTTTGGCAGCAAATGAAAACATAACAAAAGTTTGTCTTTCCTGTGTTGTGCTTCTGAAAGCTTTGATCTAGCGCTTGGCTGGCTGGGAGCCTAAAATTAGATGACTGATTTACAGTACTGATGGATAAAAGTATTTGAAAGCTGCTACTGCTGTATTTTCCCACTTCCCTGCTACTTCTGATTGTGAACTGTGCTACCCTGCTGTTCCTACTAATCCTTGGTAATGCAAGTGTTATTAACAGGTTTAATAAGAACCAGTGAAATGTTAGTTTTAATTTGAATTTTTGTTCCTATATTTCACCGTAATTTTGCAATTTAGCACAGGAGTACTAAAATTGCATTGTTAGCTGCAGCTTTGTTAGCTGTAGCTAACAATGTGAGGAAAAAAAGGAGACCTTTTGATCATCTAATGCTTTAACAGTAGGCATAATTAAATCATCGTTAACCAAGAAAACAAATTAAAAGTTCTTCCACTGAAAAACTTAGTTTGCAGTGTTAATTTGCAAAACCCCAGGGGATGATGAGGATTGATCCTGTGATGGGTGCTTAATTTGATGCTTCTGGTACATGCAGTGCTCTAATCCTAATGACTTTCAAATGATGGAAGAAATTGCATTCATTTGCCATTGCCTGAGAATCTTCCTCGCCTGCATCAAATGGTGCAATCAGCTGAGAGGACTGATGGAATATGACAGCACACATTCTCATTTCAGTGAATCCCTGTGCTCCCAGCAGGTTGTAACGGGTTTTCCCCTGATACCTGTAGGTTTTGCACTAAAATTTTTCTGATGCAGACTGCTCTCTGATTAATTTCTTGCTGTTGGAGAATGGCAGAAAGAGTCTCACAGGTGGGGAAAAGATTCAGAAGGGAGAGAGACTCTTGGCTCCTGTAGCCACATGCCACAGGAGCTGCCATGCTTGTTAATAACAGGGAGGAGACATAACAAAAACCTTTGTAGTCTCCCCTTCTCTCCCCTGCCATGTGGAGCCAATATTCAACCTCTAGTCATAAAAACTTCTTGTGCATTATAATTGGAAAGAGATTTGTTTGATTTATAAAACTTAACTCATGTTCTTTTTTTTTTATTCATCCCTCATTTGTCCTCAGAATCATCTTCCAAATAGAAGATCAGTAGTGAATTAATTTAGTGTAGTTGAGCAGAAGTTTACTGCTGACAACTATATATTAAACACACTGATTTATGATGGTTGAAACTCTTCCCTTTGGCTCCCATGGCAAACTGAAGGAGAAAGGCTGGCATTTGTCCTCCAGCCCAAGCCTGCTGTTAGTAAGGACTAGGCAATGAGGACGCCTTTGTAAACAGCCTCTTCTTGAGGGTAAAGTGGTTCTGCTTTTCTTAATAGGCAGCAGTATCTGAAGCGAACAAAAAGCACTTGCAAGAGAGCAGATATCTGGTGTGACATGTGTTCATCTAGAAATTGCTGTGGCCTTTGTGTTACCTTTGCTTATGTAAGGGACAGCAGAGCACGACGAGGGATGCTGCTCCCAGCCCAGTGGTGCAATGTGAGTAGACTGTGCTCTGCTTGCCTCTGGCACTGGGCAGGGGAGCTTGGGCATGTACATGAAGCTGGGGTGACCAAAGTGATGGCAGTGGCTGGTCTTCAGGGCAGGCAAGTAGGTGGAGGTCTCTTTTGGGCTAGTGGTGGAACTTTTCCTTGCCTTGTCCTTGTCCTTGGTCTAGGAGCACAGCTAGCCCTGCTGCTTGGCTCTGATGGGACAGCAGGCACATACTGCTCTGGAGAGCCTACTCATGGGACAATAACTTAATGTTTTACTGAAAACAGTAAATAAAAAACACTTAGTGAGGCAGTGCAGGGTGGCCTTAGCTTCCTCCAGACACTGGCATTGAAATAACGATGGCTTATGCTATCTGGTCTGAGATAAACTTAATCTTCTCCAGGTACCTCCATAGCAGTCTCTCAAGTGGAGGAGCTGTGATTTCTGAACCAATGCTCTTGTCTCTTCTTAAGAATCAGTATTTATGAGGCACTTAGTGAGTTGAAAACATGGGTATCAGCAGCATCACACAGTAGGAAAACGTCAAGGCTGTTGATGACTACCTCAAGTTTCTGATGTACTAGTGAAGATCAACAAGCATAGGCACATGTGAATTTCCATGCTGCTTCTAAGGCATCTGTTGCTTTGTATTTCTGTATGCTTGGCTGATATTAATTAACACAAAAAGATAAAAAGACACTTTTATATTTCTTCTGGAGCTCTTCTCAGTGCTAGAGTTGACCACAAGTGCATTTGTACTCTCCAGGACTCTGTCAGATGCAGAGAGTTCTTCAGTTAGCAGCTACTCTCTCCCACTGCTGGCTGGTTTGCTCCGTCTCTGTAAATATGTCACTTCAGCTTCTCCTTTTATCTGGATTTTTTTCTTGCTGTCACTTTACAGTGGAAGCTGTAATGTCACTGAACCACTGCTGTGCCTCCCTGTCCTTTCTGTATCAATCAAACCATCTGGGACAGAGAGAACACCGTGAAGGTTACAGTCCCAACTTTGCTCTGGCTGTACATTGAAATAAAGGATGTAGGCAAGAAGGGAATTGGCCCTACTTTTAGTGGGGTGATGTGAAGCCTGCGCCTCAGTTCTAGTTCTGATGCTGGCTATCCCACTTACAACTTGCAGATGTATTTCTCTGAGAACAGTGCTGTGTGGTTGTTAAAGGAACTGGGATTTCTGTGGAACGAAATTTCCAGTGCTGCAATACGGAAAAATCTCATCTGACCTGTGATGCGGGATGAGTAATGGGAATGGGAGTCATATGGAGGATGTGGTATGATCAGGGTATGATTTCAGCAGCAGCTGAAATCAGAAGTAGAAAACCCCTGGACTAAACACAACAACCTCATTTTCTGTTTTCTTTATGTGCCATTATCTGTGTTCTTCTTTGGCCACTGTGTGGTGATCCATGCTTTCTGCGAGGTGATGCCCAGGCTGGATGCTGTGCTCTTGCTGAAGCATTAACTGTGGGTAAAATGAATGTTTATAGATTCCACTGTTTGTTTGTTTTAGGGTCATCATTTGGTCTTGCAACGCTGTGACACAGACATATATTTGTGACCCTCTTTGATCTCTACATCTACTTGTGCAGCTGATGAGTGCTTCATTTGTTCGTACTGTATTATAATCTTACTTAAATCTGTTCCAGCTGATTTCCAAATCCTTTAAACTTCTAATTCTGTTCTCCCATGTGCTTGCAGCCCCTTCCAGATGCTGTCTGTACTGTGCATAGAAAATGCATGTTCTCTGTTTCACTGTCTCAGCTGAGACCAAAGCATCATATGGCACAGCCTTCCTGTTGGGCAGAGAACCACTGAGGAGCACCTTGTAACTTTGTGTTGTGAAAGAGCATAAAGAAGCTGTATATTAACTGAAGATAGAGAGCATCTCCTACTTCTGTCTTGCAGAAAGGCAGTTATCCTGTTGCAGGAGGAAAATTGACATGTGAAATCCACATTAGCTTTTCCTTGTAACACCCTGTAACCTTCTGGGTGCTCGCAAAGAGGATGCTCATTTCCTTTCCCATTTCCACGTACTCTGTGAACTGAAGTTCAGCAGGGCCAGGAAATTGATGATCAGGGAATGTATTTTCTGCTCCCAGAAACACAGCAAATCTTCTGCTGAATGGAAGTTCCCAAACCAGTCAACTCTGTCTCTTACACAGAGGTTACTGTATTTTGTTCCAATTTTTGCAGAAACAGTATTTTCCATCTATACTTTGATGGAGCATTTCTGTCAAGCTTACTTTTAGTAATCACTGTTAAATACACTGTCCTTTATGTAGTGAATTACTATGGCAGTGGAAATTATTTCCAAAATAGTGGTAGTCAGAAAGCAGAGGCTTATATTTGACGCAAAAGCATTGATCTGTTGCTACTAGGAAATCTAGCCTAGATCAGCCCGAATTCACTCCAAAGCATTTGAAGCTTTTAAATGACTCATTTCTCTTTGCATAGAGTATAGAGTGTGATTGGGTAGCAATTTAGGTGCCACAGTTAAAAAAAGTTAGGTGTATGAACTCAAGCATCAGGGAGCATGTAGATGCACTTTGAAGTCCATCATTTACTTTGTGAATTGATGCAGTCACTTTAACCTCCTGAATAAACCACAGAAACCTCACTAAAAGTGAGAATGGCCTGAGAGGGACTCCTTTGTGATCCGTTTTGGCCTTGATTGTGACTGTCCAAAATGCTGAGACCAGAAGACAGGCTGACCAGCCAACTAATCCAGGTCATCACCAAATTGCACTACAATTAATGGGTGGACTGTGAACTCTTGAGAGCTGAACTGAACTCTAACAGATAAAAACTCCTTAAACACAAGACACATCAGAATATTTTTCTTGCTGTTTAAAAATTATATTTAGTTATAAGTTTTCAAGTATCTTTCTTAAAGCAGTATCTGCTCACGGTGAACTGTGAATGACTGGTCTGGATTATAGCAGAGCAGGATTTAGTGCAACCTTTGTCTGTTCTTGTCTTTCTTCCAGAGTTTCAGTTTGCGATTTCATCCTTATATTAACTCTGCCAAATATAACCTTCTTCGACTTTTATCTTCATTAGTTTTCTTATTAATATCTTGCACGTTTTCAGCTTGCTAGTTTCAGGGAAGAGAAGGATCACAGAATCAGGTACGTTGGGCAGGATCTTTAGATGCCCCTATTTCCAGGTCTCTTGGGTATGTTGCTGTGGAGTTTTAAGTACCGCTAAGGATAAAGACGCTGTGCCCTTTCTGGGCAGCCTGTCTCCATGGTCTGGCCAGAACCAAACTCTGCTGAGCAGATGACATCCGAAAGAGAGCTCTGACAGGCATTGCTGTGAACTCAGCGAATGGGCAAGTACCCTGTGGTTCCTCTAGACACAAGTGGTATTCATAACCATAGAGAGACTATATAGGTGATAGATTCTCCATCCTAGTATTTCTTTAATAGCCTCAGGATTTAACTAGTGTGTACACAATCCGCAGTCTCATTGGAGTTTTTCAGACAGGCAGAAAACCTAGTCTCAGCTTGACCACTGTATCTTCTATCAAGTTTTTCTAGTTGGAATTCCTCTTGGCTACTACAAAGCTTACTACTTCAAGTTAATTCTTCCATTTGACAGAGAAGATCTCTGGGAGGCTCGCTCGTGTAGCTGTCTGAGATGGCTGCTGAGTCACTAACCTTGACCCAGCTGCTGTGGCACTTTCTCTCTGTGTTTTTGACATTGGTTTGGTAGAAAGCCTATCTGCATGCAGGCAGGAGGGACAACGTTAGCAAGGACAGCTTTGCAGCAAACATTTGAGACTGAAGTCTGCTCTGCTGCTGGCCTCCATCCCTGCTGAGCTGCAAAAATCAGTTTGAGTGGACCAGAAAAGTACTGAGGAGCAGTAAAGCCTAAGCCTAGAATTAAACATAACTCTCTTCCATTCCAACCCAGACAACCAGTCTCTAGGACTTGCCTCTTACAAGATTTATCCTTCTCATTTCTTGAAGCCAGGCCCCACTTCACAGCCTCCTGGAGATATGTCGTTAAACCACGTGTACAATCTTATAGGAAATATTAAACGTAGTATTCTTATAAGATTAAATCTTTTCCCCCTCAATAAGCACTATATAAAGATTGACTGTAATGTTAGCTGAAGAGGTTGCATGTACTACTAGTAGCATGGATTCACAGGGACTCTGCTGTTTTTTAAAGTGACTTCTTGAGTTGCACTCAGTACTGTTTCTCATGCTCTAGGAAAGCAGTTTCGAGATCTGTAAACCAGAAGACAAAAACTTCAACAGTGTACAGCCTAGTGTCTCCCAGTTGTTTTCTTTAAACAAGTTCTCAGTCTCATGGACCCTCAGTATTTTAATATACTGAAATTCTGCTTCGACCTGCCTTGCTCTGCAGCCTCGTACTGTCTAAAGTCATTGAAACCAACCTTGGATTTGGGCTCAAAACTCAAATGTTAATACCACTAATTAACATCTGGCATGCTGGAATGGCAGGAGTATTAAAGTAGTTTTTCATTTTGGGTCCGTGTTTTGACTGATTGGATTATTTGGATGTCATTAGGCTACTTATTTATAGCAAGAGTATGAGCACTGCGTTATGAGCAGTGGAAGTAAATCCTGGCTGCCTAGCTGTAAGCATAAATGATAATTTTTTTTGCTAGTGTTTAAATTAAATTAAAGCAGCATTTTGTTCAACTTTGCATTATCCAAAAGCAGTTGTTTACACAAGTGCAATTAAGACAACAAACCTAATCCTTTTGTTGTTCAAGCTGACTGTGCCAGGATTAACCTGCAGTCTTCATGATTTGCTTGTGAACATTGTACATTGCTCTGCAATCACTTAGTAAACTTTCTGAACTGAAGAGAAATAGTTCATTATTTTTAGGATAACAGCCATTTGTATTGACTTCAACCTTAAAAACTGTGAGCAAAACTTGGAAGCAGCTAGGGAGTTTGCTCTCTTGGGTCACCCTGTCATAGTGTCAAGGGTTTATCCCAAGATGAAATTAACCAATTAATTTAGTTAATGCGCTAATGGGCTGAAACACAGCAAAGAGGCTTCCAAACTACTTATAAATTGCAGGCAAAACCAAAAAGTAACTCAGTTTGGGGAAAAAACAACAAAACATATTTAATCAACCAAAAATAAAGGCATACAGAGATTATTCACATGTTCCTACATAACTGGGATAAGCTACTACCTCCACCCTCTCCAAGGGAAGAGACTACTAGCAGTTGTATTTTCATGTGGAAACGTAGAGTCCATTCAGTGTGTGCACACATCCCTTGGTATCGGAGGGCGTTTTAAAGTCCAGATCTCTTTTCCGCATGCTTCTGAACCAGTCCTCTATTTCCAGCATGCCGATTCATATGGCACAAATGAAGAAAAAACTCTCTATTTTCAGCAAGCCATGGATCCCTCCCAAGCAAAACGTTCCCTCCAGTGATCTCTGAGGTTCCACTCTCTCCATTCACCATGTTCCCAGGGCAAGATGACTGCCATGCCTTGCCCAATGCCATGTGTCTCTCTCCAAACAAAGACAAAAGCAAAGTGAAGGATGAAACAGGAAGCTCTAAACCAGTCACACTGTATTTTTTTCAGCTTGGAATTCCAAGGAGAACATCACAAGTTGCCACAGCAACTTCCCAATGCCTCAAGCCAAGCAACTCACCAAATTCAAACTACAACACATGGCTTGATGGCATGGTATTTTGTTACACAGCAGCCTGGGACTGAGCTAAGGGCAGAATATCAGCCCTGGAAGCTCATTATGATTTTGATTCGCTGATTTCCTTCCTAGCAGCCAGGGCAATGCCCATGCCTGAAACTTTTCTTGCACCTGGAGTTAACTGCCTGTACAGGATGTCAGACTTTGATTAACAACAAGTGAGATGGCTAAATTCACAGGATCACAGAACATTAGGGCCTGGGAGGGACCTCGAAAGATCACCTAGTCCAAATCATTGTAAGCAAAGAGAAGATAATGTATTTGGGGTCTGGCTTCAAACCCAGAGAGACTAAAACTGAGGAAATTCTCATGGACTGAATAGTTAATGAAGGAGGACAATTGGTCTAATGATTGTGGCTTGCTAGACATATAGGAAAAGTATTGCCTTTTAGAAGTTAAAAATAGTTTCTAAGTTTAAGTGAGTTGTGTCTTTTTTTAAGTTACCGTTGTTAAGGATGTCTAATGGAAAGAGATGGACAAGCAGACATAATCTCTGTGCAAGTAAACCAAAGAAGATCTTGTTGGCATCACCAGTGGTCCATGCTTCAGTATTTACTGGCAGTTACAATTCTTTAAGTGAAAGAGTGCTCTGCAACATTACTACACTGGACACTGAGTTAGGTAGAGCAGTGGCCCCTGGCTGGAGGGTACATGCTACACTTAACTCGCTGTATCACTGTAGAGCGAAAAACTGATTAAGATACTTGACAGAAAACCATGCAGAGAATGTCTTTACAGGAAACAAAGTTTTTTCTAAAAAGGGAAGTTTAATTGAGTGGGAAACAGACTGGAAGCGCTAGTGAGTTAAGTGCTACTGGGGTGCATGGTTTCTCCCTCCAATTTTCCTTGGTAGGGATTCTCCATTTTGAAGCTGGTTTATGGACAGAATGCCAAGCTGTGCAATGGAAAGCAAGTCAGGTGTTCCATAAGTCTGTCGGTTTTACAGTACTCAGAGAAATGCACAAAAAGTGCTAGGTAGGAGCAACAAATTCATGCTCCCTTGTTGTACTGATAATAATAAATATGTAATATGTAAATAAGTAATAAAGCTGGAATAGTGCAGGATGATGAAAGGACTAAATGAACGTGCTTAAAGAATGCCTGTGCACAGACTTAAAAATCATGCAGTAGAAACAGAAGGTCTTGAGATTTAGTTTGGTTGATATTTTGCAGATCAGACTGGCTGATGAGTATAATAGTCTTTCGGCTTTAATAGCTATTAATTTAAATCACATCATTCATCAACAGTTCTTTTTCCTCTTCTTTTTTTTAGAAGAGGTGATCAGATATTTGATCAGTTTTTAATGAGGCAGCTCCATTTGATTTCTTCACATAATTGCAGTTTGTGCACATCTGCGAGTAGTGATTTTGAGTTTTGCTTTTCATTTTCACTTGTTCCAGTAATCAGTCACAGAAGAAAACATGGAGACATCTGAGGGAAAGATCTAAGTAGCCTGCCAGGCTGCTTGAGATCAGAGACAGCTAGCAGACTGGCCTAGAAGGAACAATACCATCTGGACACGGAAAGAACCCTTAAGATATTTTTGCGTCACACGGGGTTATTTACATGGTGAATGTGCAGCACTAAAGGCTGCTGGCAGTCTCTGAGCTGGTCCATGTGCTTTCCAGCAGCTGCAGGTGTTAAAACTCTCTGGACTAGCAGCCTCCAGCTTTACTTTCATTAGCTCCCTCTGGATTTCAGCTGTCATTGAAGTTCAGTTGTTAGACGGATGGGAGGACAACTGGAAGGAAAAAAAAGAATTATTTCATTTTGGTTTCCTGCTGGGAATCTGCCTTGAGTTTTTTGGACTGCCAATAGCTGAAACACATTGCTTTTTTTAGTTTACTTAAGTGCTAGCTTTCAGGGTCTATTTTTCAGCCATCTACGGACTTCAGCTATTTTAACAAAAGCGCACATTTAGCCAGGTTACTTGTTCACTGTGGGTAGCCATTCCTTCCAGTGAGGGTGCCTGGGGCAGGGCTTTGGGATGTGGCTGGAACAGTGCGTCAGCTTGTAGCAGGAATGAGATGCCTTGCTAAGTCCACCACTGTGATCAATGCTTGTTACTCATTAGAAATCCTAAACTGGTATTTTAGCCCCTATACAGGCAGTGTGACACTTTTTCAGAAGCTCTCTCGCCAGGTCTAGAGGAAACAACTTGATCTTGCCTCTCTGATTTGAGGAAAGATGGTATTGCATCCTGCCATCCATTTGCACTCTCACATAACCCTTCAAGAGCTGTCTTTGGTGAAATGGAAGTGATGCCTTCAGTGTACTGTTAAGCAGAACCCTTTCCAGGAGCTAACCCAACCTAAATCGAAATGTGATGAAATTGAAGCTAAAAGGAAAGTGGCTTAAGAGCCAGCCTGTGCTGTAATCACCCTGTGAAGCTTTCTCTCCTCATATGGTTCCATTATTCCACCTGAGGAGGCTTAAAAACAGACCAAATGCAGATGCTATCAAATACAACTGTTTTCTGTATACAGAGCAATGTGCTGCCACTGGACTCTGCTTCATTTTTAGCTTCGGAGTAATGCAGTGCTCTCATGATTTATTACACAAAATGTTCTGGCAGCAGAAAGGATCAAGAGACTTAAGGCCATTATAGCTATTATCTAATTCCTTTTGAATTTTAGAGACTATTTAAAAAAACCCCAAACAACCAAAAAAACCCCTTTATGTGTGCTTCAGGATTTTCATTTTTTGTTGAAAAAGGAGTGGTCTAGCAGCTAGCTAATCCTTCCTAAACAGGGTAAGGTGCAATCACTGAAACTCAAGAGCGTAACTCCAGTAGCCTCAAGAGGGGCGGGCGTTCTAATATCTTAGTTTGGCAGGAAAATAAACTTCTCCCTGATCTCTGGAGGTCAGTCTGGACATCTCCCTTCCCAGCCTGTACACCCACATGTGTGGGAGCATAGATGATGCTGGAGGGGAGCAGACATTCCCTTTTGTGTCTCCTCCTGATGCATGTCCCCCACCAGCAGACTCTCCTGAAACTACCTAGAAATAACAAGGTAGGCGTGGGTAGATGGGGACAATCTCATATCTAGAAAGAAGCCTCTTTGAAGGTTTCCATGAATAAAGGACAGCTAAACATGGGAGCATGGGAACTACTGGTAGCTGTCAAAAACCTCAGGTTCAAGCTCAGCATAATTTTTTCCCAGCAAAGAGACATCACATGTTGGATGGTGCAACAGGTTGCTGGTTGGTCATGTGAATGGAGAATGGCCACAACACTAAGCCGTATTTGTGGATTGTGTAGTGGTACTGAGAAGGACTAGTGTCTTCATCTGAAATATCCTCATAGGAACATAGGATGTTAGGGGCTGGAAGGGACCCAATGAGATCATCGAGCCCAACCCCCCTGCGGGAGCAGGATCAAGAATGTAGGGCTGTGGCCTTTCTGCTCTGTGCCCCATTGTGTTGGGTTCAGTGGCTCAAGGAGACAATGTGTCACCTGTGTACAGCATGTGGGTGCCCAGTGTGACAGATGGCCATCTGTGCACAGTGTAGCCCAAGCCTGACTGAAGACAGGTGTAAGGTAAGGGCCAGCATGTGCCTTGAACTCAGTGCCATAGGGAACAAGTGTGTCCTCAAAGCACAGCTCATGCAAGCTGCATTTAGTTGCTATTGGGTGTAGCAGGTCTATGTATAGTGTGACTCTTGAATACAGCTAATGTGGAGAGTAGGAATGTATTGACTGTGAATGAAAGAAATAGAGTATTTTAGGAAAAAACAGCTTTGTTTTTTTAAAAAAGACAAGCTCATGGTTGCACTCCTTAAGAGAAGTTTGCTCTGCAGTGCAGAAGCAATGAAGATAGCTTTATTCTTTTGTTGGATCAAGAAAAGTGCATTAGTCAAATAACTTAGTTTGCTTTTTTGGTCTTATTTATACTGCCTGAGAATGAGACATGGCCCTGGGAAAGCTTAGGGCATCTACAATCTATAAGTACTCAGGTTGCTTAGAGAGGTGATTGAGGCCCCATCCCTGGAGACATTCAAGGTCAAGCTTGATGAGGTTCTGGGCAGTATGATCTAGTGAGTGTTGATACTGCTTTGGGGTTGAACTAGATGACCTTTAGAAGTCCCTTCCAACCCTATGATTCTGTGGTTCTATTCTACGTCTGTTGAACTTTAAGCTTGGTTTTGTGTGACTGTGTAGAAAGGCGCATCGACGGGTTTATCTTTCCCTCATTTGCCTTAGTAATCTTGTGGTGGCAATTCAAACCAGTTTACTTCTTTTTATAGAATTGTTAACAAAGTTTTATAAAGAGAAGGTGTGCAACTGGAAAAAGAGCAAACCTAGGTCCTTCTTGCAGTTTCTGGTTCCTATGTATTCCTTCAGGGGCTTCAGCCTTTTCACTGGTATTCAGCTATTGAAATTAAGCCTGGAGACGTTTCCCACACGTCTTTACTCAGAAAGAGCAGTCTCCAGAAAGAACGTAGGCACTGCATGCCCTCCCACACTGTCTGTCCATCCTGGACAGCTGGGGTGAGTAGGCAGACCTGCCTGGCAGACCTGCCATCTGGGCAGGAAATGTTCCCACAGCACAAGAAGCTTTTCATTCATGCAAAAGCAGGAAGAGCCTAGTTTTGAGAGAGGCTACCAGGCTGTTTGTAGCAGACAGACAGACAACTGCTGGGTTGCACTTCTGGAAAACAGAACAACCCTCTAGTCTGACCTGATCAGTGCTGTTCAGGTCCTTGCTGCTCAGCTCATACTTCTGTTTCTTTCCAGGAGACAAGTCCTACAGATGCTGCATCAAGGCAGAAACCACCTATTTCTCCAAGTTAACAGTGCCTACTTAACCCCTGTCACCTTGCTAAGAGAACATTGACCTTCTGGACTGCTTAGGGAATGTTTGCTTCTTGGTAACAAAGCACCTGTGTTTAGACATTGCTGTCATCAGCTTTTCCAGACAGGACTGCTGTGGCTGCAGTCTGGGAGTAAAGATATTCTTCAGATGCTCCAACACTTTAGTTTGACTGTGTCTTTTGCCCTCTTACAGAAGCCTTACTCTTTGCTTCCACAATAGTGGGTATGTGCTGAACAAGTCAGTCTGCAGAGGTGACTGTTGACGTAGGACTAATTGTGTTTGTGTCCTGACTTCAGGGGGTTGACAGTAACAACTACCAGTGATTTATTGGATGGCATAAGCTCGATGTGATTAATACCAGTATCTGCTGAAGTTGTTTTACTTCTGAAGTCTATGCAAGATCAGAAAATAAGTCAATCGGCACTTCTGCATTCCTTATTTGCTGCAATTCCTACTAAACATAGTCATTTGGCTTCATCTACTTCACAATTTTCTTTCGCTTTGGAAAAACAGAGGTTTGTCTTTACAGTGTTACAAATATATTTGTCATGTTCCTTACTCATCCCTTGCTTTGCAAGGGCTAGTTTTGAGCATTCATGGCTCAGGTTAGCAGTTGACTCAGTTTATGAATCTATTGTCATATGATTTTGAAAATTTGGCCAGGGGACCAGTTTTGCTGGTGCTTACAGAATGCAGTGGTATAGATGAGCTACAAACCTAGCAAAGGTTCAAGTCCTGTTTTATCTAGTGCTAGTTTTTAAAGTCTATTAAAATAACTGGAAGTTGCCACCTCCCTTTCTTTAAATGTTGTCATATGTTTTTTCCTTTCTGATAAAATAGATACTCCACATCATATATGTGGAGTACCTATATAGAATCATAGAATCATTAGGGATTGGAAGGGACCTCAAAAGATCATCTAGTCCAATCCCCCTGCCACAGCA
>JAOXOE010026617.1:0-21108 GCA_028565055.1 Phoeniculus purpureus
GGGGATGGGCGGGGGGGCTGTTGCCCCTGGCAACGGTGGGACTTAGAACGCCGATGACGTCACGTGCAGGGGAGGGGCCTCGTTACAGCCGGGCGCGGCCGCCGTTAACCCCCGCCCCTCAGGCAACAAGTTTAAGAGCGCGTGCGCCCCACCCTAGAAACATCTGGGAGACTCCGGGTGGGCGGTACAATATCCACCCTACCCCAAACACATCTGGACGACCCCACTTCCCGCCGGACATCCCCTTTCCCCGAATCCGGATGCTCCCTCCCAACCACATCTGGATGACCCCACTTCCAACCAGTCACAAACCCCCGCCTCCCACTCCCAGTCTGGGTCTCTGGCCCCCACCCCAACCACATCCAGACGACCCCACTTCCCAAAAGTGATCCCCCTCCACCCTATCTAGGTGCTCTCTACCCTCTCTCCCCTATCGACATCGGGATGAGCCCACTTCCCAGCAGACAACCCCTCTACCCATCTGGGTGCTCCCTCCTACCCCAACCTCATCAGGGCATCCCCCTGTCCAACTCAAAGCCTCCTTCTCGTGTAATCCCCTGCCTCCCTCCAACATCTGGACTGCTGTGGTAGGGCGGGGAGTTGGGGGTGCAAGAAGGCAGCACCCATCATGCACCCCATGCTTAGCAGCTGCCTCCTGGCCCAGTGACCATAAAATACCCCCCATACCCAACATCTGGATAATGCCAAAGCTGGCAGAGTAGTTCTGCCAGAGCTGGGACAGCAAAGTCCTCACCCAGGTCCTCTAAGAAACGCAATGTAAGACAAAATGCCCCCAAAATAAATGAAGAAATAGCACAAAACCCCGTATTCTTACTTTTTTCCAGCTGGATACAGGCAAAACTCACCCTCCACTCTGAGCCATGGAAGGGTTTTATACCTATAAAATTAGAGGCAACAGCATTAAATCAGGCAAAACTTTATGGAGAAGCATCCAGGGGTTAGAAAAATCATAGCTCCTGGAACTAAAATGTTGAACTAACGTTTGTCACCACAAAAAAGGTCCCTTAGTCCAGTTCTTAAACCATTTCCACCCTTCTCAGTCGATTTGGGCCTAGCAGGATGGTGGTTTTGCAGGAAAGGGCTTTTCTCTCTCTCGTGGATTGTCCAGTCTGAAAGAAGCTGCTGGACTAGAATAGCAAAATTTATATTTTAATATTTGTAGAATTTTTTATTTGATGTGTTTAATATTCAACTATTTCCCAATATTTATTACTATGATTCAATATATTTATTGACTATTTTTTATATTGATTTTAAAATTTTTCTCTATTTTATACTATGTAATATAGTCATTAATTTTTATCTGATGTTTTAGTATTTATTTTTAATACTTATAATATTGATTTGTGGTGGCACCAAACCATTCACAGACCCTGTTTGGATGAACCAGATCCTGGATTCCTGCTCCCACCTCTCCCAGTTGTGAAGAGCAAAGGGAAATTTTAGAAAAAGTACATTAAATACATATATTAAATTCATTTTCATTATTAAGATGCTTCCCTAAATTGTGTTTGCGTGGGATGGAGCCCATTTAGGTCAAGACAGGTCCCTCCCACCTCACTCACCCTGCAAACTTCATCATTTCCCATCATGGCCTACCCAACTGACATGGAAAGCTTGGGACAAACCTTCACTGAGCATCTGGGCTGGACTGAGTCATTGAATCACTGAACCATTGGATCATTTAGATTGAAAAAGGCTTTTAAGATCCTCAAGTCCAACCATTAATAAATGAATCTTTATGGAACCTTGGATGAAAATGGAAGAAAATCCAATATACACCAGTCCACAACTGAGAGCCAACAAGCCCCAACAGGATATCATCCTCTCCTGCTCCCTGCTCCCTGCCCTGGGGCTGGCTCACAACTCTTGACAACTTTTACTCATCCAGCAAGAAAAGTGGCTTGGATGTGCAACTAGGATTAAAGAGGTTTTCCCAGAGCCAGCCCTGCCTCTGGGGGTTTCCTCTCCCAGCCACAAACAGGGCAGCATCTTCCCAGGGGAATGCATGGCCCTATGGATCTCAGTGTGGGGCAACACCATAATTTTGCTCTGCCAAACCATCATTTTGGAGAAAAGATGGATTTTCTTCATACTATGGAGTCACCTGAGCACTTTTGCACCAGCTCCACCCCAGTAACATTGGTTGCACCAGGTGGAGCCCATTTTCAGACCCAGCTGCAATGAGGTTGTTGATGACAACATGGTCAGGTGAAACAAACAGACTCACCTGCATGGATAAGGCTAGAAAGGTGGGGTTGGATAAGACTTTCACACTGAGGGTTGTGAGATACAGCAAGCAGCAACCTACCAGATTCAACCTCTGCACCCAGTTCTCAGCCTTGAGGACCTCTCCAGATCCAACTAGGGGGCTTTGATGGGTAAGAGGCATCTGAGAAAGGCTGGATTTGGGGACTATTTTAATCATCTAATTGCAGTGGGTGGATAATCACCTGGAAGGGAGATTTTAATAGGATTTGTTTGACCCCACCCTCTACCTGATCCAGGCAAAGTGTTTTCCCCAGCAGCAGGTCTCCTTGCTGAGGAAATGCTGGTCTAAGGGTTTTCCTCAAATTCAGCTTTCAGGTTAAAATTTCACTTCTCAGAGTACTCCTTGGGCTGAGAACCTTCAATGAGAGCTGAAGGAGTCTTTAAATAAGCTGATGCAGGGTGGTTGTCTTTGAGGAGGTAGTTGGGTGATGTCTTTTCCAGCCTATGTGAGCTAGAGAGAATATACTGCTCTGTTGAGCTAGTGTGGTTCCACCAGCAGCTGAAAATTTTCAGAGCTCAGGAGTCTGGTAAAATAAGGAGACTCTTAATGTGGTTTTTTTTTTTTACACCTTGAAAAGTCTGCAGGACATCTTGTGGTGCTTTGTAGCTTGACTTCTCTCTTGGAAATGTCCCCTTCTTTTCCTTGGTGGTGAAGGTTCTTCAGCGATGTGGTCCACACTTTGATGGTGTTTGAGTTTGATGTTTATGGAGTCCTCTGAAATCTTGAGCTTCCAGGAGGAGTGGTCAGCTGGCTGCTCCAACTATCAGGAGAGGAGATGGTGGCCCAACTGTTCTATGTGGGTCCTTGTTAAAGCTGTGCTGTGAGCATCTGTGATCTTCAAGGTTGAGCTGTGGAGTGAACATCTGTTGTGGTTATTGGCAATGCGTTGTCTTGATTTCGTTGCAGTGATCATCCGTAGGGTTCCTGCCTTAACCTTGTGTTTTATCTAGAAGATCTAGTGGGGAACAGAGCCATGGAAGTCTCAAGATCTGGTGGGGTGAAGAAAAAGAGCAACAGGTAGATAACACAAGGCATAACAAGAGGTGTTTGTGTGTCCTCCAGAATTATCACACTTGATGCAGATTACTCCATTGGGTAGCTTAGCCCTAAAATGGTCAGTAGAGAGATTACTCCAAGTTTTCTTTTGGGATCTTTTTTGTGGTGCTGCTGGGCATCAGGGTTGGGCAGTATGGCATCGTGCCATGGCTTATTTCCACCATGAAGCGGTTTGCTGCGGGTGTTGTCTGCTTGTCATTGGTGGGACCAATGTTCCTTTGTCCCCAGGAAGCGAAAGAGTGAGTCAAGGAGGGAGCAGGAGGCACCCAAGAGAAAGGCTGTGAAGAAGAAGCTGGAAGAAATACCATGCATGGTGCAGGTACAGGTCAGCCCTTTCTATGCCTGGGTGTTGGGTTGACCCTTGTGACTGTCCCCAGTGTTCTGTGGCCATCAAACCTACCTCAGGAGCTTACACTGCTTTGTCCTCTTGTGCAGCTCCCCAAGGTAAAAGGGAAGAAAAAAAAATCATCACAGGTCAAGGAGAAACCACTTCAGGAAAACATTATCAGCAGGTAACTCCTTGGCTGGATGGTGCTAGACAGGGATATGAGGGGACCTACAGAACATTGCTGGGTTGACCCTAGAGTTGTGGATAGTAATGCCATGTCCAGCTCTGCTCTCCTTGAGCTTCTTGGATTATTTAAAAGGTTTTTCAGTTGGGAAAAACTTGTGTTTCTTCTGTGTTTCCTTCGTTCTTTTTCACTAAGAAGCTCTCTGAAGCAAGAAGCTGCAGAAGGGAAAGGTCTTGTCTCAAGCCTGGGGAATGGGATCCAAGCAGAGGTAGGAGCTCCATCTGATCCATGGTGGTCTCTCTGCTAAAGAACTAAGGAGTTCTGCTGCAGTCTGTTCTCAAAGGACTGGTGAGGTTGTGTCCTAAGCTTGTCATTTAGGGGTTTCCATGCAAAGAAAACCTTGGAACATCTTGAATTCAAGAGAAAATTGCCTGAAGCTCCAATGCATGTGAGACTGGGGTTGAATTGGTCCATTTAACCTGAACCGGGTTGACCAGGGAGGTTGTGTCAGCTCTATCCCTGGAAGTGTTCAAGGCCAGGTTGGATGGGGCTCTGGGTAACCTGGTCTAGCTGAATATGTCTCTGACCATGCAGAGGGTCAAAACTAGGTGATATCTGAGGTCCCTTCTAACCTAAACCGTTCTGTGACATTTTTAGAGCTTGAACTGGTGCTGGTGGGACCATTGGGATATGAGTGACTCCACTGTTTCCCAAACAGTAGGCTGGGATTGGTCTCAACCTGAGAACAACCCTCTGTGGTCCTCACTGATGTTCTTTGGATCATCTTGCATGGATCCTGGCTGATTCCTTCTATGTTTTCTTTGCCCACATTAATGTGTTTATTGTTCTCTTGTAAATCCAGATGCTTTTTCCCTTCCCCCTGAAAGTTTCCATGTCTGGTGGTTGGACTAGATCATTCTGAAGGTCTCTTCCAACCTTAATGCTTTTCTGAATGTCAGCAAACTCCCAGAGATGGATGTGATCAACACTGAAACCCCAAAAGGGTGCCTGTGGCTGGTGTCTTGGTGTTTCCACAGCAGCCACCAGGCATTGTCATGCAGGAATTTTTTTCTTAGAAGGTTGTGGCCACCTGCTTTTGAACTTACCAACCCCATTTCTGGTGGTGGCTGAAGGATTGTGAATAGGAGAGCAGGAGCATTCTCAGGGAATGAAAGTGTCTTTTGCCATAACCAACCTCTAATTAGCTTGGGTTTTCATCCTCCCTTAATGAGTTAACTCAGTAGTAGTTTTCAAGATCAAACCAAAGGAGGTTTTGGCCTCCTTTGAAAGCCTTCGAAAGAGAAACTCAGGGAAGTCATTAACAAGAACTTCCATTCTTGGCAAGTGTTGGATGAAGCTGGGATGGGTTTTTCAGACCGGAAGCAGAAGAATCTGGTTTCAGTTTTGAAAATGAGAGAGAAAGCAGTGGGAGAATATTTCTTGTATCTCCCACCCTGTGGCTTTGCCCCCCACCTCTCTATCCACCTTGCCTTCTGCTATAAGGGTCATTTAATATTCAAAGGACCAAGCTGGTGTGGATGTGCATGATCTGTCATCTGATGCATCTTTATTTTGGAGCTCTCTCATCCCTTCTGCTGTTCTGGGCTGGTGTCCCCAGCAGCAGCAACTTGTCTAGTGAACATGATGGTTGAGAAGAGGTGATGGGTTTTCATGTGTTTGCTCTATAAAAGACCTTGTCAGTGCTGTTGGAAGTAAGACAGGGATTTCCTAACCCCATAAAACCTCAGAACTTCTCCTTGTGGCTGGAACTTCATGTTTTGTGCTCCTGGTTTCTAGCCAAGGTGACTAGGGAAGGGCAAGGCAATGTCAATGGGATGTGGGTGCTGCAGCCTGACTGGCTGCCGCAGCAGGGGTGGGGTGATGCCGCTGTTTGGTTACCCATGACAGTTAACCTCTCCTGGATCAACACTGTTAATATCTTTCAGGAGGAGACTGAATCAACCCTTCACCAGGGGTCATCAGTAGTGTTGGAAGACTTTTCTAGGTAGGTTGGGCTACTTTCAGAAGATGGTTTTTTTTTGCCCAGAGGACTGGAAATTTGTCTTGTCTTTTCCTGCAGTGGGGTTGCACAGCCCTTGTTCTCCCTCCTGCATCCCTGGGACCATGTTGCTGCTGCCTTCACTGAGCAGCTTAGCCATGTCCTGGTGCCTTCAATGACCTCAAAACTTGCCCAAGCCATCACAAATGCAATTTAAGGCCACATCCTTGGGTTTTAAGGGTGGAGATGGATGTTTCTGGCCCCATCCAACCCACCACAAGGATGCTTGAGTCAGCAGGACACGATTGCTCCTATGCACATTCCTCCATAAATACAGAGGTAGGCGGTGGAGAAATGCTAGTGGGGACAACCAGCCTCGCAAAGCTTGGGAAAAGGGTGTTTCTCTTGTCCCATGCTAGATCTGAGTGAAGATAGAAAACAGAATTCATAACATGGTCACTTAACTAATCCTCCCTGTGTCTTATGGGCAGGGGCTTTCATGTCCACTGAGAGGCCTCTAATAAGACCTCCTGGGAAAGGAGCTGATTCCAAAAGGTGGCAGGACTTTGCCTTCTGAGTCATGAATGTGCTGGTGCTCAGTTGTTAATGAGATTGGAAGAGCTGAGCATGTTTTGCTGGACTGTTTGCCCTTAGCTTAGTGAGTTTAGTGGGAATTGTGTAATGTGCCATAGCTACCTGGAAAAAGACTATGGAGTCATTAAAGTTGGAAGAGACCTACAAGATCATCTAGTCCAACCATCCTCTGGTTAGTTTGTTGGGTGTTTTGTTGGGTTTTTTACTTTGGTTTTCTTTTTTATTGAACTTGTTGTCCTTGAATCACAGGGTTGGAAGGGAATTCCAAAGGACACCTAATCCAAGCCCCTTGCAACAAGCAGGGACATCGCTCACTAGACCATATTGCCCAGAGCCTCATCAAGCCTGACCTTGAATGTCTCCAGGGATGGGGCCTCTACCACTTCTCTAGGCAGCCTGTTCAAGGGATCCACCAACCTCAGATTAAAGAACTTTTTCCTCATGTCCAGCCTAAATCTCTGAAACCATAAAACCATGACTTCTTGTCGTTCCCTACTCTATTGAACTTCCCCAGTCTTCTCATAGGCCCTTTTTAGGTATTGTAAGGTCGCTATGAGCTCCCCCTGGAGCTTTCTTTTCAGGCTTCCTGTGTGGCACCAGGGCAGCTGGCCATGCCTCTAAACTGACTGTGATGGAGGCTGACAAGGGGGTGGAAGACCAGAAAATGAGTCTGACCCATGGTCCTGAGCTCAGATCCAAGATTGTCTAGTGTGAAGGACTAGAGGAAAAGGATTGTCCCCTGGTACTAGGCACTGGTGAGGCCACATCTCAAATCCTGGCTAAAGTTTTGGACTCCTTAATTCCAAGAAGGACACTGAAAGACTGGAGTGTGTCCAGAGAAGGACAATGAGGCTGGGGAAGGGTCTGGAGCACAAATAGTCTGAAGAGTAACTGAGGGAATCAGTGGGTTTAGCCTGGGGACAAGAAGGCCCAGGGGAGACCTCTGTCTCTACAACTCCCTGAATTTCAGGATGTTGGAGCAAGATGGGGATTGATCTCTTCTCCTCAGGAACAAGCTTGTCCCTACAAGCCCAGTAGGTACTGTGTCCCACCACAAGGTGTCCTTCTTCAGCATGTCCACAATGCTCAGCCTGATGCCATCTCTGCCTAGATTTCTGTTGGTGCATGTTTCTGGGCAGAGAGATGTCTGGTATCCTTTCACAGAATCGCAGAATTAGAGACTGGACAGGACCTCAGAAGATCATCCCTTCTAATCCCATTGCCAGAGCAGGATCACCTAGATCAAGTCACACAGGAACATGTCCAAGGGAGTTTTTAACATCTCCAGAGGAGACTCCATGTCCCCTGGGCAGCCTGTTTCAGTGCTCTGCCACCATCACTGTCTAGAAGTTCCTTTTCATATCGAGTGGAACCTCCTACATTCCAGCATATGCTCGTTGCCCCTTGTCCTATAATTGGATGCCACTGAGAAGCCTGCCTCCATCCTCCTAACACCCACCCTTGCCATATTTATAAACATCAGTTAGGTTACCCCTCAGTCTACCTTTTTCCAAGAGACTCAGCTCCCTCAGCCCTCCTCATCAGGGAGTTGTTCCGCTCCATCATCTTTGTGGCTGTGACGGACTCTCTCAAGCAGTTCTGTGTCCTTGGAATCCTCTTCATTTAGTCTTGTGGTTCTGCTCATTTGGGCTTCCTCATTTCAGGGCCAGCCTGTTCCTATGGGAGCTGTCACTGCTGCTGTGGGGTATCTCCATTTGTCAAAGCACCCATGGAGCTGCCTTGCTTGTAGGGAAGGGAGGGTTTGTACAGGAGCAATCTCTTAATTTTGCGTGTAAGAGGTGATGGTTACTCACCAGTGTGGTGAGAAGGGGCTTTTCTTTTGTTGCAGGTCACAGCTCAAACCCTGGAGAACAAGAACCACAGCAGGACAGCAAGTCTTGGTGACCAAGCCTGGAGTTGGGGTAGTAAACCCATAGGGAGCTATTTGTACCTAGATAGGACACATTCCTCAGCACCTCCTTCATGAACTCCTGGGTTTTTCCCATCTTCTCAACCTTTATTCCTCTTTGGCTGCTTCCCACAGGACCCAAAGCCAAATGACAGTGTTGCTGGTGAGACTGCATCCCTCTCTGGAGAGCCTGAGGCTTCAGAGAAGGATGTGAGACTTGAGGAAAAGGTGTTGGACCAACCTGTCCCACAGCTGCAAGGGGATGCCCAAAATCCTAAAAAGAAAAGAGAAAAGCAAGAGCAAAGGAAGCAGCAGGAAAAGGGTTTGCTGAGAAAAAGAGGGAGGAAGAGGAAGGGCACTAAGGAGGAGGAGGAAGAGAGTGATGGGGGCAGGAATGGGGCAGATGGATGGGACAGAGCCAAGCAAGGGGGCAAAAATGGCACCTGGGGAGAGGATGATGGGAGGAAAAAGCAGGAGAAAAGGAGGAAAGAGAAGCACAAGAAGGCAAAAACGGAGGATGTTGAGAAGGTGGAGGTGGAGAAAATGTTGGAAGAAGAGCAAGAGAGTGAGAATGGAGTGGGAGATGAGGTGGAAAAGGAAAGAGAAGATGGAAAAGAAGTAAAGGAGGAGGAAGAGGTGGGTGTTAAAGGGGATGAAGGGTGGGGAGAGACCCAAAGTGCAGAGGTAGGGCTGGAGGAAAAGGAGGAAGAGTCAGGAAAAAAGAATAAAAAAAACAAGAAGAAAAAGCTAAAGGAGGAAACAGAAGAGGACAGGAAGAGCAACAAAGAGGAGGAGATACCCTGCAAAACCCAGAAAATGAAACCTAAGGAAGAAGGAAAAGAAAAACACAGCAAAAAGGTTAAAAATGAGAAGAAAGAGGAGATGGAAAAGAAGTGGAAATGGTGAGTGTCAACATGTGGATTGGTCTAACTCTGATGCCAGTTGGGTTTTAACTATTTCTTGAGTTAAAATAATGAAAATCCTTTTAATTACTATTTTTAACCCCTCTATGGTTTCTTTTTAAACATTGAACTTGAGACTCTTGGCAAGAGGAAGGGGGTGAGAGAGAATGAATTTTAAAAATATTATTGATATATAACTTTTAATTCTTTTAGGGGATAATAGAATTTGTGGGTTTTTCCCTTAAATATATAGGGAGGGAGATGATGGTGGAATGAGACCATTTCCACAACCCCCAGTAATAAAACATCTCCAAGACACTGGGGGGCAGGGATGAGTGTAGAGAAGGTAAAGGGCTTTCATTTCCCTCCCCTCCACTCCTTTTGCAACAGTTTTAGGGTGATTCAAGCAAGAGAAGATTGGAGAAGGATGACGGCTGCCATATGGGTTTGTGGGTTTCCTTGAGGCATTGGGGAGCGACTTGAACCACTTGGTGTCACTGTCTCCCAGAGCAACCCGGTATTTCGGGCTGAAAAGGAGAATTTGAGAGGGCTGGATGATCTGGAACCTGGTGAAAATCCCCTGGGCTGTGGGGGAGCTGCCCCAGGGTGTTATCCTAGATGGGGGTGCCCAGTTCCTGGAGCTTTTAGATAGCTCCTGTGGGGTACAGGGTGGGATAAAAAACGGGACTAAGCAGATTTTTTGCGAAGTAGAGGTTTGTGTGGGGGCAGGAGCTTGATGCAGGGGTGAAGGTCCCTATGGATCTCTCGTTGCAACAGCTTTGCCACCCCAAAACACATAGGACTACACTTCCCATAAGGCTGCACTGCCTCGGCGCTGCCTCGGCGCGTGGAGAGCGCCACGACCTGGACTGCTTGGGCAGAGTGGTGGGTCCTCATGACGATTCACTGGGCCACCATTATGTCCTGGTGGGTAACTGGGGTGCTCAGGGTGATGACCTGGGCCACCACCAGCCACGTTGGCTCCGTGGGTGGTTGGTAGCATGTACCGACGTCTCGCCTCCTCACTGCTTGGCTGCAGGGGTGGTCACCCCCAGTTCACCCCAGTTTGCTTCCGTCCGGCTTCAGGGGGCTGCAGCGGGTGAGTGTGGGCGATGCTTTGTTGCGATGTGGGATCGCGTGGGGCTGGAATCTAAACATTAGATAATCACGAAGGAGATGTGGGAGCAGAAACCCCCAATCACCCCTGCAGCTGTCTCCTAGGTGCCTTCAGCCGTGTTTTCTGTAGCACGCTGTTCCTTTCCTTTTAATGCGGGATTTCTTCCTGTTTTATTTTGCTCGTTACGCGTTTTGACCGCCTTGATTTGTCGCACCCCGTTTCCCGAGGGTAGCAGAACGGCTGGAAATGCTTCCGGGGCACCGCTGAGCAGCCGGCAGTGCGGGTGCCGTTCCCCAGGGGAAAACCTTTGTGCAAGGCTGGGTTTTTGTCCTCAGAAATCCTTTGGTTTGGGGTTGGCGTCGGGGTTTTCCCCCTGAAGTTGCCGGGGTTTGAGGTGCCGGTGTCAGCCCGGCCGATCCGCACGCGGCAAATCTGCTGCCTGTGCTCCGCGTCAGCAGCGACCTGCCAGCGACTCCTGTCTCTGGGTCAGCTCTTCTGAACTGTTCTGCAGCTCCTCAGAGTTCTCCTTAATTTTAGTTTTTGTAATGTAATGTTTTTAATTTTTTATTTTGTGCTTTTTTTTTTTGTGCGTGGATTTTTAAAATTTTTTAATTAAAAGCTTTTTTCGTTGCACTGCGACTGTTTGCAGCGACTTTTAAGACGCTGTTTGAAGAACAGGAAGTGCATCAAGATGTTGTTTGCATTAAGATCATGAGTAGAATTAAGTCATAATGTGTGTTTTGGGTTGTACAGAACCTTCAAAACTCCTCCAGCTCCAACTCTTTGAGTGGGATGGCAGAGCGATCCCCACTCAGGGCAGGTTGCCCAGAGTCCCAAGTTCTAACCTGCCCTGGGATGGTTCCAGGGGTAGGACTTCCTCTGCCTCTGTGGCCACCATGAGCCAGGCTCTTTCCACCTCACAGTGAAGAATTTCTTCTTAAGATCTGATCCAAATCTCCCCTCTTTGAATTTAAGTCCATCACCCCTTGTCCTGTCATGACAGCAGCCAGGGCATTGTGTGTTCATGGTGGCCTATGAGCTTCTGGACCTCTGTTTGGGTTGGGTTTTTTTTTTTTTTTAAAAAAGGAGGCAGTGGGAACTCTGCAGAGCTTGAGTAGCCTTCATGGCTCAGCAGTGGGGTCTCTCATTAATTTGGTTGGCTCCATCCCTTCACCGTCCATCAGTGTTACCACATGGAGCTTGTACCCTTCCTTGAGTTCTTTGTTTGAAGAAAAGGGGAAACTGAGGCAAAAATGGAGACAACAAGATTTCACTTGGGTTTTGTGGTAGCTGTCACTGCTCACAGAGCATCTTCCCAGGGTGACCTTATGAGAAGGTCCCACACCAACAGAGTTTTGGGATGCTTTCATGGTTGCTGTGTATCCCTTCCAGGTGGGAAGAGGAGAAGAAAGAAAATGGGGTAAAATGGACCCAGCTGGAGCATCGAGGACCTTACTTTGCCCCCCTCTATGAACCACTACCTGATGATGTGCAGTTTTATTATGATGGTACGTCTACCTTGTGATGGGACCTGAGGGATGTGGAGTTGTCCTTTGCCTGCCTAAAGAGCTGGTACCTTCTCTCCTGTGGGGTGGGGAAATATTTGGGACCTCAAATTACTGAAGGGTGTGAATATCCTGTTGGATGAAGCTTGAACCCTGGGTCAAATTAGGAGGAGCTTGTATATGGTAGGAGTTACGGGGGTTATTGGGGAGCTAACAAGTCTCTGAAGGTTGCAGGGTGCTTCTTGCATCCCCTCCCATGCAGACCACCTTGGAATTGAGTGAAGGCTCTGATGTGCCTTCTTGCAGCTGTTTTTAGGGTTTTCTGATGTGGATCTGGGACTTTTACTTCTGCTCTCAGCCTATCCTGGCTACAGGACATGCAGTGGTGGGATTGAACTCTACATTTCTTGAGGAGATGCTTTCTTGGCTGCTTGGAGCTCCAGGTCCTGATGTTGTCCCAGGGCCACTATGCATCATCCTACAGCAACTCACTGCATCAGCAGGGTCTGAGACTGGCAGGACAGATCAGGTCTCTGCTGTCCTCACTGGCTTCTCGCCACACCTGCTGGAGTTTCCTTCTCCCCAGTCTCAGCTTCATCCTTCAACTGTTTTCTGGCAGATAAAGGGAAAGGAGGCATCAGGCACCTTGAGACTTGACTAAGGATTCCTGAAGATGGGAGAGGACTGTAGTACTATGGGGTCTTGGTGGAGATGGGGGGGGACTGCAGTTTGCATGGGGTCTTGGTCCTCTTCAGCCCTCTCCTTGGGGTCTCCTGTACTTTGTGGGGTTTTTCACAGTAGGGGGCTGGGGGGAAAGTCATTTAGAAGAAATGAAGTGTCTGGCAGCTTTATCACCAGAGGGCACTGCTGGAACATCAGTGGGTCTGTTGCAGACTGCTAGAATCACAGCATGTACTAGGTTGGAAGGGACCTCCAAAGGTCATCTAGTCCAACCCCTTGCAACAAGCAGGGACATCACTCACCAGACCAGATTGCTCAGAGCCCCATCCAGCCTGACCTTAAATGTCTCCAGAGATGGGACCTCCATCACCTCTCTAGGGATCCACCATTCTTAGATCAAAGAACTTTTTCCTGATGTCCAGCCTAAATCTACCCTTTTTCAGCTTAAACCTGTGACCCTTCATCTTATTGTTCCCTGTCCTTTTGAACAGTCTTCCCCAACCTTCTGATAGGCCCTTTTCAGATCTATGAGGAGGAACCCTCCTAGAAGAAGAACCCTGATAGAGGAGAGTTCAAAACAGGGTTTGAACCTTCTCTGTGGCCTGTGAGGTATTGGAGACCCATCCTATATGTTGTGTACAGCCAGGCTGGTGGCTTTGGCTTTGGTCTTTGATGACATTAGGTCATTTGCTAGAAGGTTTCACCATTCCTGGATCAAAACTTGTCTATGTCTAGGCAACAACCCTGAGTAGGGAGGGACCGTGACTGAGCTGGTGTATCTAGGTTGTTTTGGGGTTGCTGGGAGACTGTGGCCCACTGTGTCCTGCAGTTCAAGTGGAGATCAGGAACCCCAAAAAACAGTGATCCATCCTCTGAAGCTCTGAAGGGTTATTTTCTGCAGCTTGCCTAGAAAAGCTATTCCCAAGTATTTACTTTGTTGGAGGAACCAAGATGTTCCTTGGTTTTACTAGTCTTCATTGTTCTAATCAAAGAGTTCAGAAGGGGCTGGTGGCTTTGCTACCTTAAAAAAAGAATTATACAAGACCCACTGGACAATCGAGAGAGACTCTCGCATCTGTATCTGTTGCACAAATCTCTGCTTTGAGCTTCCCATGATTGCTCCGTCCATGTGGGAAAGTACTTGAGATGCAACCTCCTCTCCAAGGAGGACCCTGGCTGTACAGAATGGTCCTAGAAGCCCTAATGCTGGGAAGAAAAACCTTTATGAGTTGTCTTGTGGAGCTACCAGTTTGAGATTCATCATGGCATGGTGGCTGCTGAAAGCCCTGTGGCTTGGTGATCTTCAAAGTAGTAAGGATTTCTGCTCTCTTGGAAGAGAAAATGCAGCAGATGAGGCTGTGGCAGCTTCCTAATGTGACACACACTCTGGGTTTTGACCTGCAGCTCTGCTTGGAGCAGTGGGTGGTGCTGAAGTCCTGCCAGCGTGTCTTCTCACCCTGTGCCACTCTTCTGGCACTGTATTATGCATAGGGACTCACCAACCCACCTTGTAGGGGTGAGTTGTTCCTATAACCAAAGGTCTTCTCTCTTCCTAGGCAAACCTCTGAAGCTGAGCCTGGCCACAGAGGAAATTGCCACCTTCTATGCCAAAATGCTTGATCATGAATACACAACCAAGGAGACCTTCCAGAACAACTTCTTCAATGACTGGAGGAAGGTACCATCATCCCTGTGAGGGCTTCTTTGCTGCCTGTCCTGTGTATTAAACCTGTCATTCCCAGGGTGAGGTGTGGGATGGAGGGGATGAGGGGTCTTTTTGAGACTTGATTATTCTTGAATCTAGTAATTATAGGACTATAAAGCTTATTTATTTATTTGCTCTGCTTGGGTTTGGACTTGTGTGCAGCATCCTTGAATGTTTGTAGAATCATTTAGGTTAGAAAAGACCTTTAAGACTGAGTTCAACCATTAACCCAACTGTCCCAAGGCCACTCCTAAACCCTGTCCCTAAGCTCCAGGTCTTCATGACTATGAAACACATACAGGGATGTTGATTCAACCCCCTCCATGGGCAGCCTGTTCCAAGCCTGTTCTGCATAGCCAACCTAAACTTCCCAAGGTGCAGCTTGAGGCCATTTCCTGTTGTCTTGTTACTTGTGGGAAGAGGCCAACCCCCACCTCTCCACAACTTCCTTTCAGGGAGTTACAAACAGCAATAAGGTCTCCCCTCAGCTTTTCTTCAGACTAACCAGCCCCAGCTTCTTTGGCCACTTCTCACAAGGTTTATTCTCAAGACTCTTCAACCTTGTTGTCCTTCTTTGGACCCACTCCAGACCCTCAATGTCTTACCTGGGCTCTCGTGTAGATCCCTTGGAGTTTGTGATGTTACTTAGGAAGCCTTGCAAACAGCTTCATAAATGTTTCAGGGCACGTGTCTCTCTGAAGTTTTGCAAGATCTGGAGCTTGTGTGACACAATTTAGTGGTGGGCTTGATGGTTAGTGGTTGGACTTAATCTTAAATGTCTTTTCTGACCCAAACAATTCCATGATTAATGGTCCCACAGCACCATGTCTTAGTCCACGTTGCCCCCACTAGGACAAGTTTACATGCTCCAAATACATTTGGTGCCACAGGTCAGTCCTGCAAGCTGCTTGCAGTCATGGTTGTGGACCTCTTGCTTCCACAGCAGAGCTTAGAGGTTGCTCCATCCCATAGCAGTGTGTGGGTGCAGACTCAGGTGTCCGTAAACAGCCTGAACTTCTGCCATGGCGACTTCTGTCTGGTCTTAGGTGGATGGATGGGAGAGTTGGGGTGGCTGCTTCGTTCTGATTTTCTGAAGAACTAGCATGTAGGTCTCTGTTTTCTCTTCTGTGAAGGACAGACATAGTTAGCAGGTCTGCATAGAGTTGTAGTTTGTCTCTTGGCTTTACCCAGCCCTTCTCATATCTTCATCAGGAAATGACCGTGAAGGAACAGGAGATAATCCAAGAACTGGACAAGTGTGATTTCAGGGAGATCCACAAGTACTTTGTGGACAAAAATGAGGCACGGAAAGCACTTCCCAAAGAGGAGAAGCAGGTGAAGACTGTTTCCTTTGACATCCCGTATGTTTTAAGACCACCTTGAGGTATTTCAGTTCCTGCTTGTCACCTTTTCTTCTGATATTAAGCCCTAACCCGAGGACCCTGTTAGTCGTTGGACCAGCTTCATGAGTATCACTTCCCTCCTCATAAAGTTTCTTTGCAGAGGCTGCATGTTTCATGGCTTTGCAGGGTCCTAGCCATGCCTGGACCATGACTTGGGGTCCTGCCCTGAACAGAGGATGATGGATATTGCTAATGGATTGGTGGCACCCAGGCTATTCTCCATCAGCCTTTGCTGTGGGAACAGCATCACCATGAGGGTTTGCAAAGCAGGTGGAGATAAGCCATTTGCTGGGATTGGATTTGAACCCATGATCACATCTTTCTCCAACCCTCTGAGCTCTGCCTTTCCAGCTTTCTCCAGGGAAAGGATGGTAGTGATAGGCTAGGGGGATCATGAAGTTTTTGGCTTTGTTTTGTGAGGTGATTGTGCTTGTTTCAGAAACTGAAGGAGGAGGCAGACAAGATCCAGGAGGAATATGGGTACTGCATCCTGGATGGGCACCGGGAGAAGATAGGCAACTTCAAAACTGAGCCACCGGGGCTGTTCCGTGGCCGTGGTGACCACCCCAAGATGGGCATGCTGAAGAAGAGGATCATGCCAGAAGATGTTGTCATCAACTGTAGCAAGTGAGTTGCTGTGGGAAGAGCTGAGCTCATGGGGCTGCTTTTGGGACTGCGGTAAAGGACACTTCACTGCCTGTTGCTGTCGTGGGGCTTTGTTATGTCCTGCAGTCACTGCTTTGCACAACCGTAGACCTAAACTCACCAGAGCTCTTCTGTCACATCCTGGCCACCTCCAGATGTCTGCTTTGAGGTTAGGTCTGACCATTTTATAGCTTCATTGTGGTTGTACAGTGGCCAGAGAAGCTGTTCAGCAGCTCCCATATTGGGTCTTCTCTGTATCAACTGCAAACGCTGCAGTGCTTCTGTAGCCTCTCAGAAGAGACAACTTTGTGCTCCTCTTCCAAACAAACCACTCCTCTTAATTCTATGGGTTCCACATGCTGACTGGAAGCATCAGGACGTTCACTGGAGAGTGAAAAAGCAGTGGTTGCCCTCAAAGTTATGTGAGTTGAATTGGTCTTAGCCACCCCTAAGAGGGGTTAAGTGGCCTTAGTTCAAAATGCTGTCCACCAGGCCAACAAGTTCTCCTGTTGTCCCCAGCACCCAAATAGTAAAGACTTGATCATGACATGATAATCTTGGAGATGACCTTTGGAAATCCCTACCAACCTGGTACATTCTATGTTGTTGAGTAACTTTGGGCAGGTCCTGTGTTTTCTGTATGTTGTGCTGCGGTGTGGTGAATGTCCTTGCTTGGCTCATGGTGAAGAAGTGGTTGAGCTGATGACCTGTTTCCTCCTTGTCTGAGTGCTATAGCCATGCTCTGCTCACAGGGACTCCAAGATCCCCAAGCCACCAGAAGGACACAAGTGGAAGGAGGTGCGTTTTGACAACACTGTTACCTGGCTTGCTTCATGGACGGAGAACATCCAGAACACTTCGAAGTACATCATGCTGAACCCCAGCTCCAAGCTGAAGGTTGGATTGATGGTGCTGTTCAGGCAGAGCTGTGCAGCTCACATGTATTCAAGATAGACTATTGAAAGCCAGGCAGGGGTTGAGAGGGTCCACGGAGAGCAGAATCTATATGGGTTTAACTCCAGTATGTAATGGGTAGGGGGGAGATGGGAACCACCATGCATAATGCCATGGGAGGGATGGACTGATCACTGGGGATGAAAGGTGATTTAAAGCTAATTCCAGTCGCCAAAACAATTAAGGACACTGCACATCATGTCAGTCCACATTGCTGGTCTCTGAGCCGCAGTGGCTTTGGTCATGCAGTTGCTTGATTACTTGGCTCCTGACTGTATGCTGGTGAATATGCCTCTAGGCTATGAACAGCTCAGGCTTGGCCAGATCCTAGGTTCAGTGCAGCCAGCAGAGGGCAGAGAAACCCTGGATGAACTGTTGCTGCTCTGACTTTTCTGTTGAATGGATATTTTTCAGAAAACTGAGGCTTCAGTTATGAGGTCTGACTGATAAGGGTGGATGAACATTGGTGCTCTAGGTCTTGGTCTCTCTTTCCAGGGGGAGAGAGATTGGCAAAAATATGAAGTAGCCCGGCGCTTAAAGGATGTTGTCCACAAAATCCGTGCTCAGTACAGAGCTGATTGGAGGTCCAGGGAGATGAAGAAACGCCAAATAGCAGTGGCCCTCTACTTCATTGATAAGGTATCTGTGACCTCAATCTGGCCCTCCGGTTCCCCATCCCCATGGAGATTAGGTTTTGGCTCACTCCATCTGATAAGTTTTGGATGTCTGCTGGTTTTATTAGCTGAGGTTGCTATACATGAAGGATATAGTAGTGATCATGAAGGACTGTGACTCCTACTAGATGACCTTTAGAGGTCTCTTCCAATTCAATGCATCCTATGATTCTATCTGCTGATGCTTGTGGGAGGTTGCAGTTGTGTGGCACTGCAAGGTCTGTACTGTCCTTCCTGGACTTAAGCTGGGGGAAGATTTTAGGGTTTCTTAGAGCAATGAAATAACCTCCTGCTGGAAACACTCATTGTTTGATTTCTACCAGGATCCCATCAGTCAGAGCCTTCCAGTTTGAGGCATTGTCCTGAGAAAGCTTTTTTTTGCTGGCTGGTGTCCACATCCACTTTAATAACCTTGGAAATGGGAATCGAGGTGGGCTATAACGGGTGACTTTATTCATAGAATACCAGGTTGGAGAAGTCCTCAAGGATCATCTAGTCCAACCTATCCAGCTAAAAATAGTATCAATTAGATGTCTCAGCAGCCTGTCTGTGAAGCTGGGTCTTAAAAATGTCCAATGTAAGGCAATCAACCACTTCACTTGGGAGATTATTCCAATGGTTAATTATTCTAATGGGGAGGAATTTTCTTCTGGACTGTCTCCTTCTAGCTGGCCCTGCGAGCTGGCAATGAGAAGGAAGAAGGGGAGACCACGGACACGGTTGGCTGCTGCTCCCTGCGTGTGGAGCACATCAGACTGTACCGGAAGCTTGATGGGCAGGAGTATGTGGTGGAGTTCGACTTCCTTGGGAAAGACTCAATTCGTTACTATAACAAAGTGCCAGTGGAGAAAATGGTGAGTGGTGCAGAAATGTAGACAGTGACTGACGTAGCAGAGTGGTGCTAGTGTGACCATCAGGACCAAGGAGGTGATGCTGCTCCTATGCTCGGCCCTGGCAAGGATACACCTCGAGTACTGGGTGCATTTTTGGGCATCGCACTATAGGGAGGACATCAGGATGCTGGAAAGGGTACAGAGGAGGGCATTTGGGACTGATTAGGGGTCTGGCAAACAGGTCTGATGAGGAGAGGCTGAGGGAGCTGGGGCTGTTCAGCCTGGATAAGAGGAGGTTGAGGGGAGACCTCACTGCTCTCTACAATGACATGAAGAGAAGTTGTTGTGAGGTGGATGTTGGCCTCTTCTGCCTAGGGACTAGTGATAGCACAAGAAGAAATAGGGTCAGGTTGTGCCAGGGGAGGTTCAGATTGAATCTTAGGAAAAACTTCTTCCCAGAAAGAGTGGTGAGGCCTTGGAAGAGGCTGCCAAGGGGGAGGGGGTGGGGGTATCACTGTCCCTGGAAGGTTTCAAAAAAATGGGTCGACATGGTGTTTCAGGAGATGGTTTAGTAGTTCAGGGTTGTAAGGCAGATGGTTGGATATGACTGTCTTGAAGGTCTTTTTCAACCTTAATGATTCTGTGAAACCTGTTGCAGACACCTCCTGTGCTTTAAGCTGTGGTGGCAGCATGTGTAAGAGATGCAACAGTGCTGTGTGATAAGGGCACTTGTGTGCCCATCCTGCCCTTGGGCAATTGGGAGAAGCTTTGGAGTAAGGGTTTCAAGGTATTTCTAGCCCATGACCCATGGAAGAAAAGTCCTACCTCCTGCTGTGGAGCTGTGTTAGTTGACTGATAGTCATTAGACTTGAAGTGTCCTCATTCAACGTTTCATTTTTTTTTGGCTTTTCCCATGAGTAGTTTAATGGTGTTTGTGGAGAAACTGGAGTGCTAGGGATAACAGAGATGGGGGGAAAACAGCCTGTGGCACCAGTGGCTTTCAGGTCCTAGTGGGAGCCCTTGAAGATGAGAAGGTCGGTGATGTGGTAAGATGTTAGACATGAGTCTGAATCACAGTCTAGCTCATTGACTGGGCAGATGAGAGAGATGTCTGGGAGTAATTTATTCCTTGTTCCTGACCCAGGGCCTACTTTCTTCCTCTCCAGGTTTTCAAGAACATGCAGCTGTTCACGAAGAGCAAGGACCCAGGAGATGACCTCTTTGACAGGCTCAGTGTGAGTTGCTACCTCTAAGCTCTTGAAACAGTACTGATGGCCCAGAGAGAGAGGGAACAAACCCTCAACACCCCTCTCCAGCCTATAGGCTCCCAGGCTGGTGCTAGAGCAGTGTCATCCCTCACCCTGGTTTTAACCATCTTTGCTCCAGTGACACCACTGTAACTGTTTGAACATTCTGTTGGGATGGTGTTAATTTTTTTGGGTTCTGCACTGGTGATTTATCTGCTTCTCTGAATGGAGATTTGGCTGCTCACCTGCACCCACAAGTAACCTGTTCCCGTCTAAGGAGGTTATTTTCTGCTCCTTCCCTCCTCCAACTCAGCTACATGGGCTTTTTTTTTTAGCCTAGGAAGGTCTGATCATGAACATTTTGCTCAGGACATTGCTAGAGGTGTCAAACATCAGCTGTTTGAAGCTTTAGCATCTTGCTAGAGCTCAGCAGAAGTGCAAGAGACTGCAGGAGTGCAGGCATGTTGGAGAGATGTGCTGCAGCCTTTCCTCCCGAGCTGCTCCCCTGCAAATACCTCTCCTTCCTTGGTATTGGACATGGTGTACTGCCACCCATACCCTCCTCTGCCCATGTCCCCTGTAAAGCCATTTGTCTCTTTCCTCTGGTTGCTTCTCTCTGGTTATGTATCTGATTTGCTTTCTTGGTGCAAGTAAGATGGCCTCCAAACCCCAGATGACTTTTCTCAGCACTTTGTTTCCAGTCCAGCTACAGTCTCGTGTGTGGTTAGAACAGAGAGATTGGATTTGTCCTCTTGACCATAGGTGGGCAACAGTTACTGATGTCTAGAAAAATTCTTTAGGTGGAATTTGTGACTATTTTTGGTAGACGAAGGCTTGAGCCAACAAGCAGATGGGAGGTGATCTGCTGGAAAGTAGTCCTGTGGAGAGGGACCTGGGGGTCCTGGTGGAGAACAGGTTAACCATGGCACAGCAATGTGCTCTGGCGGCCAAGAAGGCCAATGGGATCCTGGGGTGTATTAGGAGGAGTGTGTCCAGCAGATTGAGGGAAGTTCTTCTCCCCCTCTACTCTGCCCTGGTGAGGCCTCATCTTGAGTACTGTGTTCAGTTTTGGGCCCCCC
>JAOXOE010026618.1:0-21108 GCA_028565055.1 Phoeniculus purpureus
CAGGTGGAGCTCCATTGATTCCAGCTGGTCACTGATATAGAGGGCAATGCCTCCTCCTCTCCTTCCCTGCCTATCCTTCCTAAAGGGCTTGTACCCATCTATCCCTGCATTCCAGTCATGGGAACCATCCCACCAAGTTTCAGTAATAGCCACCTATGTCATGGCATCCCAGCAGCACAGTGGCCCTTAAGGCTTACACCAAACAGCAGAGACTTACGATATCCAGTTCTTCAATACTTCAGTGTATTGCATGAAATAAATGCTAAAACATGGAAAAAAGGAAGAAAATTATTTCTAAATCTCTTTAAAGCAAGATCTGTTCTGCTGTCATCACACCTAAAATACAAACTTTCTGAAATCCTACAGCCGCAAAGAACAGGTAAATACTAAAATAAACCTTTCTGCTTCAGACAGAAAACAAGATTCACTCCTTGCTGCTGATGGTCAAACAGTTCAAACAGAAGCAAGGGGACATGGCCCCAGCCAAAGCACAACAGCACTTCTGGTCTTACAAAAGAGAGCTTTGCCAAACCCACCAGCTAAGCATCTGACTCACTGCCACCAAACCAAGTAAGAATTCAGAGCAATGGCCACATTTCTGCCCAGAACAGGAAGAAAGAAGAAAAAGGAGCACTCTTCCTAACATTTCACCTAAATTAGGACAGCACTGCAACCCTCAAAGAGCTCTGGTTATGAACTGCAGCCCCTAGAGCTCCTAGGACCTGACAGCAATGCTGGCAATTACACAGCCATCCACATAGTTGACTCAGACTGAAATGAAGCAGGGAAAACCAGGCAACATAAGGCAGTAGAAACAAGCCCATAATCTCTCTCTTTCCCTTCCTTGTTTTTCTGATTTGGTTCAGAGATCAGCAATCTGAGAAGCAAATTTATCTGCGGACAATCTATCTATTAGAAGCATGTATGCCTACAGCATACGTTCACGGTTGGTGAGATAAAGAGAGATCATCTAAGAAAATGCCAAAAGCATAAGTTTAAAAAAAGTAATTGAATAAACAAAGCATAAGTTTAAAAAAAGTAATTGAATAAACAAAGATGACAGAGAGCTGCAATAACTGTTCTTTCAGTACGATAAACAGGTTTCTTTCTCAATATTTGCAAAGTTATATTATTTTAGCTTCCTTCTGCCATTGCAGATCACGTAGTATCCTATCCAGCAAAGGCATCCATGTTAGCCCTTCCCTTCACCCTTGAATAATTTCTCACCATAGCACTCCTACTCACAGAGCTGCAAATGTCAGCACATTTTGTTTGGTTTAAATACCTTAAGTCGTATATATGGAGAAGTTTGTTAAGAATAACTGCTGTCTGGTGAAGATGTAGTTTCTTAATTGCCTTTAACAAGAGACAGTGGTTGCAGAAATTCCTGCTCACCTTTCACAGATCACTCATTCCTGCTCTCACCCAATGCTGTTCTGCAAACAGCAGCCTGTGTAGGACCCTGTTACAAATGACCTCATTAAAACAACCTAGTCTAAAAATAATCAGAAAATAAAATTATGAAGGATGCTGGTTTTATAATTTCAGTTATTCAGAATACAGAGCAGTCCAGTAGAAAGCAGTTTTAACTGACAAAACACAGATCAGCGAACTATGAGTACAGGAACAAAGAAATAGTAGCTGTGGCACCTTTTGTGACCTTTACCACCCAAGCCAAGATACCACGCAGATGCACTAATACCTTGCCCAGGTAACTTATTGTTTTACCATACAGCTATGCCAACCTGACAGCTGCTACCGGAGTGATCCGTTTACCACTACATAACCCTTCTGCTCCCCTTTGCAAAATGAGGCAGTATATGGTAGTAGGTCAGTAAAAACCAACCTACCAATGAATTTATTTTTTTTTCCCCCATCAGGTAGTTCACTCAGGATTCAGAAGAGCAGGCTTGGTGAGCAGTAAGTCAGACCATCTTATCTAGGTAAGAAAGCTGCCCCTCCATCTGCAGACACCTGTGGGGCAATGGGTATTGTGGACCAAAGGTGTGGTTTCATTTAACTGTGGGAAACACCGGATTGTGTCAGTTTGTTTACTTTCCCTAGCCTCATGCTCCCACTGCTTCCGAGTATTGCATTGGACTTCGAGCCAGCTGCATGAGCCACTTCAATTGAGAGTAGACTTGCCACAGGGCCAAGTAAAGGAGTAAGAGCACCCAGCTTGAGAACCAGCAACCCACCCAGCCCTTTCCTGAAACACCCACAGTAAAACTATGAGGTTACCATCACACTGCATTCCAGGAAAGATCAGTTCAAAACAACTGCTGCAAATTAAACCTTCTGGTTAATCTTTTGTAGCCTCTTTGTTTTCATTAAGTGCATTCTTCTAGGACAATGATTTCTAATTCACAGTGTGTGCATCCCCTGCACTTTTAAGAAGTCTGAAAACAGATGTTTGCTCCTCTCACTGAAAACTTATGTGGTCAAAAAAGTTAATCCTGTGAAGCAGATACAAAGCAGTAACCATCTACAATTCCTTTGTTTTGGCTGGGTGGTAGGTAGGGTGTAGAGGGTGCGTCAAGAAGCTCATGTTCCCAGATCAGCAGTGCATTTTTCAAGAGGGGAGGAAAAAGCCAACAACAACAAAAAAATCTAACAAAGGTCTAACAAAGTTTAGGGCAATGTGTTCAAATATATTAGGCACAAACATATGCTGCACTTAGCTGACCTTCTCCACATGGCAAGGCAACTGTTTAAATACTGTCTGAGGGTAGGGTGAAGCACAGCAACATATTGATTTTACTTTGTCACCACAGCTTGCTTTGATACAGTGGACACAGACTTAAAGCCAAATGAACTCATCTAATGAAAACCTATAAAAATCAATACTGCTTTCTCCCTTATCATCTGTACTATTCTTATATCAAAATCAGGTTACCTATAGCTGTTCTCTTAAGTTTGTGTATCACAAGATAGACAAAAAGCTTTTTCTACCATTTCTCAGTATTTCTAAAGAGTAATCAAACACACTGTTCTTTCGATAGTTGTCAACAGTGAATCAGAAATACTTTTAAAGACTATTCAGAGACCAGCTAATGTGAGGCCACAGCACTGCCACACCTTCCACTTTTCTTTGGCCTCATAACTGCTCATTCTCATCCTTGTGCAAACATTTCCAGTATGGCAACACAAGCATTCATGTGGTCAGAGACAACTTGGTCAGGGTAAACAGACTAAGTGGAAAGACAGGCCAGAGTTGTCTGAAGTCAGATGAATGTTCCCTGCATAGCCTCACAAACATTTCTTGCAGAGGACAGCTCGAGGTAATAGTACCAGTTAAATTATTTGAGAAACCATTGCTTATAGACTACAATAAATGTAAAACCACCTTTAAAAATAAGCTTCAGAACAGGAAAACTGAAATGATTCTTTAGTATATAAGTTCCAGTCCTCAGCTGTCAAGAGCACTATTGCCATAATTCCATTTCCAAACCTCATGGTTTGACAAATTAATCTGGTCCATTTACAACTGTAAGAGTAAAAACAGTTTGTACACACACTTGGTGTTTCCCACTCAACTGAAGAAAGCTGTCTGTCTGCTTTCTTATGTGCATGTACAAGAAGGCAGAGCACTCCTCACTGAAAGCAGTTTTCCCTTTGACAGATACAAGAAAGAAATACTGGGAGAAAAACCAACAGTAAACCTGAGCACATCATCATGAATATACCCTGCTAGCAGCTTGACTTCTTATTACATCTAGGAATACTAACCCAGGGCTTCAAACTAGTTTTACCTGTAGCACTGGAAGGTCTGGGAATCTACAAAACAGCCAGGGCTTAAAGGTTACCAAACACAAGCAGGAACCAAAATACCACACTTTACCAAAGAGGTATCCCTCCAAAATACCACAAATAACTTCATTTCCTTTTGCTACAGCACTCCTAAAACAAACCCAAGAAGAGCAATTCTGTTGCATACTTACTCCAAGTGACTGCAAAATACAGTGTATGCACTGTATTTAATCACTCCTGCTTTTTGTGACTTCTACTCCAGTATGTGGACCAAAGCCAAAAGGATGTTTTATAAATATCCTTTAAAAAAAGACTGTAAAAGATCTTCAGTTCAAGTAATTCACCACATTATCAGTGCCTGTTAATCACAACACTAACTTTAATTTCTTAGTTAACGACAAATCTCCCATCACCTGTGCCAGTGAGGCACTTATACACATTTTTTTATGTGCTAAAAAGCATGGCACAAAAATTATTTCCTTGTAAGAAAACTGATTTCCTGTGCATTAAATATGACCCTGAGATGTTTAAGAATTATTCTGCAGTTTGACTAAGTCAGGAAGAAAAGAACTTTTCCTATGTAAAGTATGCACACAGACAAAATCTTGAGAAAGATTATGCAAGATTGCTTCATCTGCTAGATGCTTTTCAGACTCTTATCTGACTTTAAAAAAAGAAAAAGATGACAGGTTGGAGGTGGAAGATTTACTTTGGAAACTAACCTATATAAGTGAGAGGAACTCAAATCAAACTAAGCTTCAAAGTTCTCCCTACCTATATGCATTTGTCCCCTTTGATAATCTAGTTCCTTGGCTTGATTAGTTTACTTTTGTGTCACTTCATTTAACAACAAAAAAAAAAAAGAGATTAAAGACAGAGTTATAGAAAAAGCAATTAGAACTGTAAAATTTTAGCTTACATAATTTTAGATTGCCTGCATTAATTCATTTTCCATTGCGTATTATTTTTAGTGTTTGGCCTATGAATTAACCTCAGCAGATCAACATGGAATCAGGATGGACAGTATTGAACTCCCAGGAGCGTTTATATTCATACCATCCATTCTTCCAAGAATCTCCCCTGTAACTGTGGTGTGGGGGTGGGAATGAAGTCCACATTTCAAAACAAATTCTAATTTACAACTCATAGAAGTAAACAGGCAACGAAAATCTGCCATTAGAAAGAAGAGGGAAAGTAAGTTCTTTTTCTTTTCACCTTGAAATGCTTCCTAACCATTTAATTAGAACAGCCACTACTCCTTAAAACTGCATGCACACCTACAAAACCCTTTGCAGATGCTTAAAATCCAGAATTTATCAACAGTATAATCATACATTATGAGGCTTATTTATTGTTTGTTTCACTGTCAGTGAAATGCAATTGGCTTACAATGCTAGACTATCAACAAGGAGGGTAAAAATTAGCTGATGGCTTCCAGAAGAAAGAATGAGCCACTCTTCACAAATCTATGCAAAGTCACAAGAGCTGCAGTGGTAGGTGCTATAATGAAAAAATACACTTAGCAGTTAAAGAGATTTTAAGGCAGAAAGGTAATCTTCCAGATTTCACCCTGTAGCCTAATCCTGCTATGTCCTGGATTACTTGTTCACCCTAGCCTGGCATCCTAAAGCTGCATCACCCCTTCAGACTACAAATCTGCTTTAGACAGAGCTCGAGTACTCTCTGCATAGCCGGGCAAAAACCCAGTACTAACAAAACAGTATAGCAACATAACACTCAGGGGTTCCTCTCCCCCAGGGTGTTAAGCACACGCTAAACAAAAATGCTAAACTAACATGCTTCACCCTTTAAAAAGCCTACTGTTAAGATAAGTCAACTGGGATGCCCACTACAAAGAGCAATAAATGCAGAATATCAAGTATGAACATCAGCAGCTAAATTTAGAGAATTAAAACATAATCTATTGCATACAGATTAGACTGAAACACTATCAAGACACAGATAAACATGCAGAAAGATGGATTCATAGGTGCACACTCAAAACTAAAAACAGCACAAATGCAGATGGCCGCACACAGAAGTATTTATTTTAATGAAGAGTTACTCCAGAATCCTGCTTCTTAGATTTATACACTAAAACTATTCTGGAATCTACTGAAGACATTAGATGGGGCCTTTCCAGTTCAAGACTTCAAAGGGAACTCTTAGCCCATATTTTTACTAGAAGAATACCAAAAAGGCCTTCCTCTAGTCAAGGCTGATAAAGCCACACGTTACTTTGTCTTGTCCTTCTGTTGCCCAATAAATGACAGAAGCTCTCTTGACAACTTTATCTTCATAGGATAACTCCCCTGAGCAGGGAATGTGTTTTCCATTGTTTAATTCTGACAATTTTAACTTATCTGCTGAGAAGTGAACACGCTAGGCCAGAAAAAATAAATAGAAAAGTCTATTTATCACGGAGAGTAAATGACTGCTCAAATAAATATTTTAGCGTCTCCTCTTTGTAAACAAAAGCAAAAAACAGACCCCACAACCAAAGCTATAATCAACACTTTGCCTTTCTTTACCAGAACTAGAAAACGCAGCTCCTGTGCATACAGTGGTCTAAGGAGCATGAATGCCACATGGGCTTGCACAATCCCACTAACCGCCACGGGCACTGCTCACCTCCCTACAGGTAGGCTACAACCTTCCTACAGACCGGCAGGTAGAGCAGCTCCAAGGCACCGGACATCCCTCCCGCTGTGCACACGCCGGTGCTTTGAACCGCCTGATTCGCCCGAGTATCGCGAGTTAAAATCTAACGCAGCCTCTTCCAGCAAGGGCAGGAGGTGCCAGTTCCCCAATCCCAAAAGCAGACTCAGCAGCGCCCGCTGCTCCTTCACTGTCTCAGCAACAGTTTCAACAAGTCACTGCAAACGCAAGGTAAAACACCCCTGTGCCCAGAGAAAACGCTGCCGAACCTGGCCGCAATCACGCACCCCACACGCAGAGCGTTCGCTGCAAGAGAAACCCTTCACTGTGCGGGTACTGCAGCCCGCACGACGCACCATCAGGGCGCACCTGCTGCGGCGCGACTGCGATGGTCCGGCCCCACCGCCCCCCACCTGCCTCGGCACCGCGACCCCGCACACTCACGCGGCCACCCACACTCGAGTGCCCCGCAGGGCCGTGCGCACTCACCCCTGCCGCCCCTAGCCCGTCCCGCAGCGCGGGAGCGACGGCCCCACCTCCGGCACCATTACGTCACCGCTCGGGCGCGCACCTGATCGCGGGCAGGTCCGGCCTTAAAGGGGCAGTGACGGGGCCCCTTGGTTTCCCCCAAGGCGATGCCCTATCAAACCCTTCTCATCGAACTCGCTCGTCCTCTGCCCCTGCTCAGTGACCCCTCCATTACGGAAATGTGGAGAAGAGTTCTTTAAATCGGGATCCACACCAGTCCCACTCGGCAGTGCAAATCACAATAATGTGGAGAAAAATTAAATGGAAGATACAAGTTTTCCAAAAATACGGACTTTTCTATTCAACAAGCAAATCTGAAGAGAAACATGGAGGTTCTCAAACCGTGTGACCCCTCCTATGTCTATCTAATCTCTACAGAAAACACTGCTCTGTCACACACCCCAGCAGCAACAAGCATCAGCTTGGCTCCTCTAAACCTCAAGGAGGTTGCTGGGAGTTTTCCAGCTTTTCTCGCTCTTTCATCAGTACTGGCATACAGCCACCAGTCTAGACCCACTACCAGGATTAATCACCGCACCTTCCAGCTTCGAGGACAACTTCACACAAATCCCTGTCTGCTCCAGTAGAACTCACCTGTAGAACACCAACAAATGACACACTCTCAAATTAACGCTTGCACTTTCAGTGACAGTTCTTACTTTAAGATAGCAAGGACACAACAGAGGAAAGGGTCACTCATTGCCAACTGATATTGCAAAGGTTTTATTTAACCTTCTATAGATATTTCCAAAGATTCTGCAGAATTCATCCTTTTTGTTTCTGTACGGCAGTTTTACCATCAATTACACCACCACTTGTCAAGAACAGTGTTGGTCCTTGGAATGCAGCACTCATAGAAGGTGAGGGACAGCATTCTGGTTTGCATACAGGAACAGGCTGAGTGAGGCATTTTAGCATAATGTACTAGTTTTAAGTCCAAAATCTTGTTTCTTGCCTTGATAATTAAAAAGGTATCAAAACCAATGCATTTATTAAAGTACCTGTACTACACTTCACTCTTATTTTCCCCATAAAGATTATTCCTCCCCCCCCCCCCGTCATATTTAGGCATTCATGTCTAAAAACAGTTTCTTCAGGTTTACACCCTTTCTCCCCACCCCAAATTTTCTGAGTATTTGTAAGATATATGCTTCTCCTTTACTGCTCTTAGCTACCCAAGATTACTGTAATAAATAATCAGGGTGAATTATGGCATGTTTTACAAAACAGACTTTTGCTTTCATGCTAATCTCAAACAGTATATGGACATAAGTTTAATGGCATTATTTTATTTAACTATTGTTTTAGAAAGGTTTTAGGGAAATCAAATTGATAGTGATGGTAAGCAGCAATGCTGAGCACTTTCAGAGCTAGGGGTCTCATCCTTTCAACTCTCTAGATTAACATTCACATTCAAAGATAAAGTCTCTTGCTTTTTCATCTTTCTAAGCTGACAAACAGCGTGAGCAATCAAAACAGTTTTATCTACTCTATAATTTAAAAAAGCAATCAATGTCAAAACTTAGGTTGTCAGTTCATGATTGCTATTTCAGTTCAGCATCTGATTTGCTAAAAGTTTTAGTTGCGAACAAGTATATTTAGAACAGATTATCTTAATTACAGATATTATTAAAATGTGACATTTAAGTCCACTCAAATACACTTTTCCCTCAATAAAAATACTTTTCATCACTTTAAAATGTCACATAAAAAAATAAATCCCTTTTTGATTGTTACCCATCCTGTTTTGGTGCCCTTTTGATCACTGAGCTCCCACCCTTACAGAGACAGATATGCAACTTCAGTCATAGCCTGGAAGTAGGCTCTTCACAGCTGACAGATCAACTATTGTCTGTGGCATGTCTGCAACACCACTGCTTATCCAGACTATTGTGTTGCCTTCCTGTTACCTTCCTCCAGAACGAAATACTAAATTAAACCTACATATTTACAGAAATTATCATCTAACACAGCTACCCACAGCAAAGTCACAAGACAAGCACATCTAAACCCTATTATACGTAAAAGCTGCCATACTTTCCAAATTTCAGTAGCCTAAATAAATCCCATGTCCTTTTGGTAGCCTAAATAAATTCAGTGAATGGATTGTAAACAGTCCTGAGGAGAAGGACTTGGGAGTGTAGTAGATGAGAAGCTCAACATGAGCTGGCAATGCATTAATGCAGCTGAGAAGGACAATTGTATCCTGGGCTGTATGAAAAAAGTGTCACCATCGGGTGAAGAGAGGTGATTCTTCCCCTCTACTCTGCTCTTGTGTGACTTTACCTACCCCCACTTTCTTCAGAACTGAAACTTAAATGTGTAGGTCACTAAATTGCAAGTTTGCATTGTAATCCTGCTAGTAACATCACACTTCAACAAATAAAGCTTCCATTGTGTATCTTAGTGTTGTAATTCTGCAAAGAGACAAATATCAGGTACTTCAAAAAGATATCCAACAGTCTAATCCAACATAAGAGGCATCCTTCCTTTCACTGAAATAAAGCAAGGCAAAAATAACTTTTGTTGGTCAAGACTAAGTTAATTATCTTAATTAAATCAATCACAGAAAGTGCAACATGATGCACTGTAAACAAGACAGGTGATCTGTGCTTCCTTGGTAGAAATTTCAAGTGCAGGTATTCAATGAAAAATTAAATGTAAGGCATCCGCATTCCAGCTCTCTAAGAAAAAATAAATCCATGAGATTTCTAATCTACCTATGGCTTTCAAAAACAATAGGTAAGATCCATCATGTAAACAGCCACTGACCAGCCTCTGCTGCTGTAGATTTCATTGCTATCCAGCCACACAGAGGTAAAGCAGCTCTACTGCTCTAAGCTGGAGGGCTAACATGAGCTCAGCATTCTGCTTGGCAGCACCACAGCACTCCCAACCCCAGGCATTCTCAAATAGATCATCTGAATTGCACCAAACGCTGTTTTTGTCTCACATACCCAGAAGCATCAGTACCTCTTAAATCTGGCTGATGAGGTTGCAACATCTTGCAACTTCCATACTATGGTATGTCTCTATTATACATTCCTCCTACATAGTAGTCTCACTCTTCCACTTTCAGAGGCACACTCTTCTGGCATTCTCTTAGAGACAAAGCATTTTTTGGGATATTTTTCAAATATTACTTTATCACTGAGTATTCACCAGCAATACAGAGTATTGAAATACATTCCACTACAGTAAGGGTTCCCCTATTTATTCCATATGCCTGAACCACCTGCTAGACTCATACAGCGAGAGGTCTAAGTTTCCCATTTATAAGGAGGAATTTCTGGTTCTGAAAGATAGAAACAATAACATTTAAATAAGACCGGAGCCAAAACAAGCACAAACCTGGGAGCTCTCCGAATGCATTTGTATGGAAATATAGACACTAGTGATCAACATTTAAAGGAGGTCATCTGTAACTCCCCTTGCACATAATATTAATATGACTGTCCATATAGGCAAGCAAGGTATGTGATGAAGGAAAAACATAAGCATTTAGCTCAAATTTACAGTGGGATGGAGAAGCAAAAACTATGATATGAACCACTGATCTAGCAGATGAGAAAGAAATTCAAATCATCCCCTCATATCCAAAACAACAAATAACATATTTTAAATCACACCAATAATGTTCTGAGATATGCAAAAAACCTCCACCTCTTAGGAGCTCCAGAATGTTTCCCTGCAGGATCTTAGATGCCTAAAGTCTCCACATTAGACATCTTCCCTGCACGTAAATGCTGCTCACCACCTTCCATTTAGCAGCCAGAGCTTCCAGGCTCCCTCACATAAACATCTCAAATGGGTGAAGTAATAAAGAAAAGGAAAAAAAAAAGACCAAAATGTCATTTGGAAGGAGCTCACAGGTTATTAGGAAGAAGGAATACTGAAATGATGGAATTTCCTTCACTTTTCCTAAGCAAAAAGCCCTATTAAAAAGTGCTTGAAGCTGTGACAAATCCCACGCTTGGGTGCTGAGATCAGGTTTGGCTGGCTACACTGCACACAGGTTGCTGGCTTTGACTCATACTGCCACTTATTTCTCTTTGAGAAACTAGAAACTAAAATTGCTAAGCAATGCAATTTCCAACTGTGATGATCAAACACGTGTGTTCTAGGGTATAACAACGCAAACAGAGACTCCAAGTATGCTTACAACATGTTACTGCCTCAGGTAACTGAGGCTTGTTCTCATTACTCAGTGGAGAAATTCACAATGGAAAATGGGAAAGATTTTATGAACAAAACGATCACCAACAGTACACTCCTTGTTTTCTTATTATAATAATATGTTGACTCTCCAAAGTGCTGGATTGACAACTGAAGCAATTATGACAATGAGAAAGAAATAAAAAAAAGACTACTGACAGGCTTGTCAACAGGTAAAGCAAGCATAAAATCTTGAACGATCATAGAATTCTAGGGCTTGGAAGAGACCTCTAGAGATCATCTAGTCCAACCTCCTGCTACAGCAGGATCATGTAGAACTAGATCACACAAGAACACACCCTGGTGGGTTTTGAATGTCTTCAAGAGATGGAGACTCAACTTCTATGGGCAACCTGTTCCAGGGCTCAGAATCAGAATCACAGAATCATTATGGCTGGAAGGGACCTCCAGGGTCATCAAGTCCAACCTTTATCCCAGTATCTAACTGCTAGACCACATCCCTAAGCGCTGCATCCACTCGTTCCTTAAACACCTCTAGGGATGGCTCTATTATCCTCACTGTGAAAACGCTTTTACTTATGTTTAAGTTGGACCTTCTATGTTCCAGTTTCTGGCCATTAACCCTTGTCTAATCACTGGACACCATCTCAAAGAGACTGGTCCCATCCTCCTGACACTCACACTTTAGGTACTTATAAGCATTTATGATATTTCCCTTTAGTCCCCTCCTTATGCAGGAGTAGTTATGTAGTGAGGTGCCAACAAGATGAAAGCTATTGAGTTAGAGACCATTGGAAGTGGAAGAACTGGCAATATGGAAGCTGTCTGCATCATCATTTTGTCTGTCACAAGTTCAAACCAAACAGAACCAGAAAGGCAGCCAGGCCTTGAGGAGGGGTCTCGGATAGAATTTACCAGGCAATGGAGCAGCTTAGGGAAACAAAAATGGTTTATTGAATCGATAACTATGTACAGAAAGAAGACAAAGCCCAAGCAAGTTTGAACACATAAACAGAAAACTCCATCATAATTCCATTACATACATTTCGGGGAAAAATGGGCAAAGAATTATGTAAGCAGTCTTTGTTTCTAGCTAGGGTCCCTGAGGCAGAGGACACACACGCACACTTCCAAAAGCATAAAGGGCCACCCCTCGCCATCTCAGCTTCCCCCATTTTTCCCAAACAATATGCCAAAGATTTAAGAGTTACAAGTCCTTTCAGGTCAATTATCCCGTTTACTCAAAACACCCCCAATTTTCTCAGCGGCAAAGTGACAGTTTCTTCTCTCGCTTTTTAATCAGTCAAGATGGCAACGGACGCATGGCCAGCCATGTGGTGAGCACACAATGGCAGCGGCCACATCCAGCACGGACCTTCCTCCTCCTCCTCTGGGCTCTCCCTCTTTTGAAGTTATCTCACTGTCCGATGTCTTCAGGCTTGTAACAGCGTCATTTTCTCACGCGATGCAGGGAGGGATCAGCATCGGTGGTTTCCTCACAGCGGAGGCTGGGGAAGGGCTTTCTGTCGGCACAGCTCGCTTCAGCGGCTAGGCAGAGCATACTGCCACCATCCTCTGCCCGCCACTGCAGATGGTGCGGCATTCCAGCCCGGCCAGCGGGCCCGGGGCCAGGGGCAGCCGGGGCAGCCCTGCCACATCTGAAACACCAGGGAAGGAAGCAGAAGCAAAAGCGAAAAGCTCACCCCTGAGCGGTCTTTCATCGGCATGCAGCACCTAGCAAACGCCCCGAGCCACCCCTCTAAACCAAGCACAAACCCCCTTCCCGAGATCCCCCTCGACCTGTGTCTCTCGGTGTCTTCGTAGTGCCTGTGAGGAGACGGAGGCTTTGTCTTCCCAGACAGCTCACATTAAGGAAAAGACTAGCTAGATCCAAACAGCATTTAAGTGCCATCTGGGCTGATGGGTTCCTTTCTGCCTCCTAAGCTATTATTTTTTTGGGGAAAAGAAGAGCAAGGGAAAGGCAACACCCAGAATCCATTTTCCCAACCCAAGTGGATACTGTCTTCCCCGTACAAACTTCATTTTTCAATCAGGAGCATTCCAAGAAGACTGAATGTCATGTTCATCAGTTTTAATACAATGTAATTCAAAACACAGGTAGAGAAAATGTCCTATGAGAGAAACAACAGCCTCTTTTGCCCCTGTTCCAAGACCTAATCTACATTTTTTGCAACAATATAAAAATGACATATTGTGCCCTGCCTCTCATGGATGTGCCTGACAATTAACAATTTTTTATGTTCTTGAAATAGCCTACTACATACATAACACACACATAAAAGTATGCTTTCCAGGTCTCTTGGGGAGGAGGGGGTTGCATGTTCCCCCCTCTGTGGTTCAAATTACTTCGGTATTACCTATTTAGCCCGAAATTATTTGACAACTTTTCTCTCAGCCTCTGCTCAGCTGAGATGTATTTTCTTGGGGCATCTGCCCTGGCCATATGCAAAACTTCAACAGAGGACTTACAGAACAATCGTTCTTTTGTCTGTGGCTATGTTTTACAGACTATACTCATATTTTTATCCCTCCTGACACAACATTTGCCATTTTACAATGTCAGGAATTCTGGAGAATTATAACTTATTTACTTTTACCTACCCTGCATTTGTGTATTTTAGGATTTCTAAAGTGTAGAACTTCAGTCTGTCCCCATTTATCTCCTAAGATTTTCTCAAAACAATTCTGTGCACTTAAACTTTGTGCCCTATGCATATATACATTCCCTCCAAGCTTTGGGGGCATTTTTAGTGAATCAATTCTGTAAGCACACTCTCACTTCTATCATCAAGGTCATTAACAAAAAGACTGAAGTGAAGCAGAATGAGTACAGACCCAACAGACCGTGACAGATCCACATTCAGTACAACCATTTCATTTTGACAGACAATCATTAATAAGCACACACTAGGCACAGCCATACAATGAGTCTTGCTCCTAGTCTATGATAATTTCTTTCAGGTCACATTTCTTCACTTGCTCGTAAGATTATGACAGGAAACAGTGCTAAAAAAACCACTGACATGAAAATATTCACAGTCAAACTTTTTTGGTCAATCCACAGGTTTTATTGTGATGTTACAGAAGAAAATTAAGCTTACATGACTATTGACTCTTCCTAAATTTGTGGTGGTTGTGACTCATGTTCTTGTTCTTGTTTTGAATTTGTTGAAAATGTGGAAGATGAGAGGAATGGTCTCTAATTTCCTGACTTATTTCCCCACCCCATCTCTTCTTTTCATTGTCAAATCTACCAGCATCTCAAATAGCAGCTAATGGTACTGAGATAGCTTCCGTCACTTTTCTGTTCTCTAACGTGTCAAATGATTAATTTCATCAGGTCCAGCCTAATAAACATCCTACCCAAGTACCAAGAAATATGCCAAAGGCTTGCTTCACATTTTCCATTCATCTGGTATGTCCTTTATGCTTTTTATTCCTTTCTCATACTAGTTCTAACTTACGCTCCTCTTCTACTAATGTTTTGCAGTTATTTTCAAGTAACTTACTTCAAGTACGTCTTATAAATAGTATTGTTTGTCAAACCCCCGACTTTAATGAGCCATTGGTATACTAGCATCATAGTCAGCAGTGCCTCAGTGCTCCCTACAGGCTGCTCAGCTCGACTATGAAGCTGAAGACAAGGTTCCAGGAGCAGGATGAGTAGGTACCTGTCAATGAGGTTGCCCATCTCTAGTGAAGAAGCAATACAGAGGAGATCTTCTGAAAGAGCACCACAAACAGAACCAGACTAGAACTCACACCAGCAAAGGAAGACCAATTAACCAATCATTTGTAACATCACCTCTGTGTCAATTACAAAATGCCTCTGCACACCCAGCTGGAGAACAGAGCTGGGATGGACAGTGGGGAGGGCACATATTTTGTTCACATACTTATGCACAAACATTGAAGAAAGGAGTGCACATTAAAAACAAGATTAAGCCTGACACAGATGATCCTGCAGATATTCTGGCTCTTCAATAGCAGCAGTTCTTTTGAACAAACAGCAATTTTGTTCAAAACAACAATTCTTTTGTACGTTCCTAAATTGCACCATTACATTTAGAAGTGTTAGTTGCTGACATTATCCAATGTATTAATAGACTCTTACTACAGTAGTACATCTGTGTGTGACAGTTTAAGATGTGTATGTTTGATTTTGTTATTTTAAAACAGCAACAGAGAAAAAAAAAGCTTAAAGACATTAGCAGCTATAGGAGCAGCTCTGCCGATTTTTGCCAGACAGCTAATACATAAGTTTTCCTTAGTGTACTGCAGGTATTTGCCAACCACTGAATGGTTTACTTCCTTTTCACAAGAACTTTACTATGATTACATAGAACCAAAAACTGCTCATTATCTTTACTGAATAGTCAAAGCACACTTGTAGATCTCTAGTCCTTCTCTTTACTGAAAAAAATCATTTTGCCTAAGTATCAGAGACCAAAAGCAACGTATTGCAATGCAATTGTAAATTAATCAAAATGAATAGTCATGATGCAAAAGTATCTTTAAAATTAAGTAGTTCCCCATAATCATCCAAATTTCATTTGTATAAACTTCATAAATACTTTATAAAACTTTATAAATAGTAGAGAAGAGTCTAACAACTTTAACATTAGAAGACAAAGAATGAAAAAGCACCTCTGTACGTTAAGTTGGTAAATACTTAGGTTTTAGGGAGTTTCTGTCTCCTAGTTAATAGTACAAATACTGCTGTAGAAGGAGGAGGCCTAAACACTGGTTTATCACTACTTAACATTACACTGACCATCAGCTCAACTGCATTAACTAATGCACTTCTAGTCCAATTACCCTGACAAGCAAAACATCATGAGTTAGTACAAACCACTCATTAATTAACTTGACATATTCCAGGGAAATATCAGACAAAAATACCAGTAAAAGAAAACTTACATTGCAACTGCTTAGTCACTAATGTACAGTTTACCAAGCTTTTTTTCTGAGGCAAAATAACTTATAAAGACAAATATTCAGGCTTCAACTGATGGGATTTGGAGGTTTTTCTTTGATTTTTGCTATAGGCACACTTTAAAAAAGATTAATGTTTTTGAAACTAGTAAGGATGTTACAAACGTTACTGTTCTTTATATTGATCCTCTTAGCAATATTGAACACTAATGCTAATCAGTACTAGAAAACATTTTACTGACCAGTTTGAAGAGTATTTTGAAAGAGACATTAAAACCCAGCTGTGTTTTCCTTTGACACAAACTAGACTAATTACTACAGTTCCCATAACATAATAATTTCAAGTCAGAGCTCAAGAACTTAATGCGCTCAAGAAAATTAACACTGTAAGAGGCACCTTGCAAAATGTGATTTGCAATTCTGCTTTACATGGCATACCTGTTTCCATCAGCAAAAATAATGCTATTGATGAAAGCTCCTAATATTACCTTTAATCTTGGAAAAAACTAAGAGCTCTCTTGCTTCAGCAATTCACGACCTGCTACATGAATAGCTTCTGTGTACTGTTGATAACCATGGCGGATGCTGCATCCTGTCTACATGGTTATGGCCCATAGCAAAAAATAGTGACTGATGATTAATCTATGTCCAGAAAAAGACTGAACTATGCAGGTGAGCTTTTGTATTAAAATCTATTTTCTCTCTGTTGTGTACAGATATGCACACAAGTTACATTAATGAAGTAATGTGCCAACTGCTATGAATTCATCTCAATGTAGTTTCATTATGCTGCTTTGCATATCCTCCAAGAACTGCTCCCTCTCCCCATCAAGTAAGAGTTACCCAATTTTAGTGTTATTCTTTTAAGAAAACAAACAGCTTAAGATCTAGTTCCTTTTCTCACTGAATTGGGGATGTGACTGCGCTGTAACGGTCAGAACACTCAAATTCTATTCACAGCTCTATGCTAACATCCTCAGACAAGCCAAGCCTCTGTGCCCATCCATTTTGACTACTTAGGATACTATGCCAAAGTACAATGGTCAAAACCTCTGGACTAAAAGACTCAAAACATGCCAAAAATAGAGTTCACCTGAATTGACATTTCAAACAGTTATAATGCCTCCTTACATACCAAAACAAGAAGTAAATCCTCACCCCCTTACTTGTTAAGAGCACCTTGCTTTGGACATACTACAAGCAAAGGAGCAGTGCCATATAAAGCAGCTGATCTTGATCTAAGGACACTTAAGCCTGGGAAAAAGCTACACACAATTTGACATGGAAGGCTGGAACACGAGGTGATGTAATAAATACCCAGTGAAAACTAATGCTGTAGCGGTCCAGCTCTCCTCTAAAATTTGAAGCAATGTCATCTTTTCCATAGTATCAACACACCAATCATTACTCTTTGAATGGATAAGCTAAACTCAAAAGATATTATTGAAGAAAAAACATTATGTGTGTTCCTTTCTTAAGTATTTACCAATAAACTGACCCTGCCTGTCTGCTCTCCTTTATACTTATTTCCCCTTTAATGGGCCAACAGCTTCTCAAATTAAAAGTTAGCTCCTCAGAAACTACAAAGTTTAAATTGAATACATTTTGAAAATTTGAACATGTGAATAGCTTAGTTTAAACATATGCTTCTGTTTTACCAAGTATACATGACTTTTGCCAACTTTATTATTTCTGCAGACCCAGATGTTTGTTATCCCTGCTTAATCAGGCACAGCAAGAATTAATCTAGAGCCAGGCCAAAGAAGTTAGACAACATAATGTCTCATTAAGAACACCTTCCACGAGCAACCTAGAAACCTGTGCAATTGCACAGAACACAATGGGATCATTAAACATAAATATACTCTCAGCAAGGGCCCATATCCCCCACAGAGAGCAAAGCTGCAGTCAAACGCTTTAGATAAAAGCACTAAAAATCTTTATCAGGGACTGTAAACCACGCGGTTCTACACACAGACTTTACTTCCTGGGGCATGTAAAATTAACAGCTTGACTCTCATATACAATTCCTGCCACCACATCCCTGAAATAGTAAAGTGGAACCACAAAAGATACAGCAAAAGATGACAAGAAGTGCTGATAGGAAGAGAAGCAGGGAGCTGCAATAGCGATCTTTGTATCATAAGCAACTATGTATTATTTTACAATATTATAATCTGGAAAGCAAAGGTAACAAACTTTAAGACAGACATTGAGATACAAATTTATCACACACCACATAAATTGTGGAATTCCCTACCACAGAACGTTGTCTGTGTCAAAATGCAATTTGGTTTAAAAAGACTAGACTTATAAACAGAGTACAGGTCAATTGGAAGCAATTACAGATCAATGTATTTTCATAATCTTTCTCTACTTATTTTCTTTAGGCAATAGTTGACACTCCTTGACCAACAGAAATTATATAACCCTTCCTAGAAAAAAGCTAAAATAAACAATATTTTTTTAAAAACACAGCAAAATGCACAACAAACAAAAAGACCACATAACTCAAAACCAACACTGAACAAATAAAAAGCCATAAAAATGAAGACAACTACTTAGGGGGACAAAGAATAAAAAGTTGACTCAAAGAACAACCAGAAAGGAGTACCAAGCAAAGTTTCTTCCTTTCTAAGCCATTCTACCATTAACCAGTCTACCAACACAGCAAGACAATGAAGAAGATATGATGTTAAGTCCAAATACCTGAAGCCCGCTAGCAACAGGCATAAGCCTAAACTAAAAGAATGATCACGTACAACTCTGCCATAAAACTGAGGGCAAGTAGGAGAGAACCCCTTGAAAATGAAAAACAAGGAAGCAACCAACTAAAATAACATAGTGGCAAAAAATAAGAGATTCAGAAATGTAAAATGTGTGGGCTGGAGGAGTATGCCAAACAGAGCAGTCCCTTACTGATTACTACCAGAATAAGAAACTGGGCTAAACTGATTCTCAGTCCATTTCAGCGTGGTAGCTCCCATGTTTTTCACCAAGATGGTTGAGGTGACTGAAAGTAATGTACAAACTCAGTATTAAGGCTCACAAATGTTTGAAACCAAAACACTAGACTCAATGTCTCTGTATTTTGAGGTCCCTTCTAATCCCTAATGATTCTATGATTCTGTAACACTACAACAGTCACACATTTTCCCCATTTTCTCTCCCAAAATGTCACTAATTCTTTTGCAGAATAATCCCCAAAAAAATCTTGCTAGTCCTGCTGCTCCTGCCTACAAATGTTCCCAGAGCTACAGTTAGAATAAGCAACTTCACCTTAAAAATGTCCCTTAAGCCTCAGCAGCTCTGTTCTAGTACAGATGACAAGATCTTCTGACCGTGAACACAGCAGGTTCCTACCAGAGCAAGAATCAGATTCAATGAACTCCCACAGTAACTTTCCAAATTGTAGCTGGGATACCAGACAAACAGGCAGAGGAAAACCCATCACAAGCAAAAAGTGAACCAAGAAAAATGTAGGAGTGGTAAATAGCTTAATTTGTGTGATAATTATATAGCACAATATGACTGCTATAATTAACAACAGTAAATGGGCTGAAGAAATACATTAACTTAATTAAACTACCTTTCTATCCCAAAAAGTCATTCAAGAAAAAAAAAATACCTTTGCCCAAAAGAAGGTGTTTGTTTTCAAAATATGGCCATTTCTATATTAAACCTACAGCCTTAAACGAAATACCTGTCTGCTAACGGGAAAATTATAGTCTCTCTTTGCCTATTGTCTCCTGATGCAATGCTTTTTAAAACAAATGTCTAAAACAATGTTTTAAGAAGCTACCCTTAAATATCTGTGGAAGGCGTATAGCTTCTACCATTTAAATAGATTAGGAGCACCTTAAAAACAGCACTTTTAATGAAAACTGTTACTCATCCTCCAGCACTGCCAAGTTCACACTACAGCACTCTTTCCTAGTTCTCTTTGAGAAAATTAAACAAATCTGCATTTAAAAACTATCAAGCGTCAACAATTAGAAGATCTTAAAGATCCTCTGGCAATGCCTTCTTTAAACATATTTTGAAAGTATTTGCATAAACTCCCCAGATATCATCCATTACAAGTACTGCACAGATTTGTGCAAAAAAATGTTCACAATAGACATCAAAGAGAATGCTGCAGTTGATTAATCACAAGTGTTGCGAAGCTCTCCTGTCTGTTTATTAGCATGCCTCAGGTACAGTATCATGGAAGAGTTTTGGGTAATAGGCTGACTATGTACCAACAGTTTGGCCCACCATGACCTATCTCTATGAGTAACAAAGCAGACCTAGTGAGGACATTAACCTGTTTCCATGTACCAATAGTGAGATGCATTAGCTGTTGTTTATTGATCCACTTAGATGTTCATTCTACTGGGAATACCAGATGGACAATCAGAAAGTCTTTTGCTATACTCTGCACTGTGACACACTCTACTAATGGGCTCATTAATAGGGCTTTAAACTGGGTTTGAAGGGGGAAGGAGTAAATACTCTCCTGCTGGCTGATGACAAACACTGGGGCAGTATACCAGCAGCAGAGGGATGGAGAGCCACTGAGGGCCCTCAACTTGCCCTGGGGCAAGCCAGGGATGATTCACCAGGGCAGTCTGAGGAAATCAAGAGAAAATGGCACAAGAGGAGGACAGGGCCAGCCCGGCTGAAGTGCCTCTATGCAAATGATCAGAGCTTGGGCAACAAACAGGATGAATTAAGGGCCACTGTGCTGCTGGGATGCCATGACATAGTGGCTATTAATGAAACTTGGTGGGATGGTTCCCATGACTGGAACATAGGGATAGATGGGTACAAGCTCTTTAGGAACGATAGGCAGGGAAGGAGAGGAGGAGGTGCTGCCCTCTGTATCAGTGATCAGCTGATGATGACCTGGTTGAGAGTGTGTAGGTTAAAATAAAAGGGAAGACAGGGGAGGGTGATGTTACTGTAGGGGTCTGCTATAGGTCACCTGACCAGCAGAACCAAGCAGATGAGGCCCTTCACAGGCAAACAGTAGCGGCTTCCAGGTCACAGGCCCTGGTC
>JAOXOE010026619.1:0-21101 GCA_028565055.1 Phoeniculus purpureus
CTGACAGTGCACCCTAATCCCTCATCCAAGTCATTAATGACTAGATTGAATAGGACTGGTCCCAGCACCGACCCCTGGAGGACTCCACTAGACACAGGCCTCCAACTGGACTCTATCCCATTGACCACTGCTCTCTGGCCTCCATCCTGCAGCCAGGTCATGATCCACCTCGCTACCCAATCATCCAGTCCACACTGCCTCAGTGTGGCTGCAAGGATGCTGTGGGAGACTGTGTCAAATGCCTTACTGAAGTCAAGAAAGACGTGTGTGTATGTACTTGAAGAAAAATGTATTCTTGCTGACTTACAGTTTGGGTTTTTTTAAGCCTTTGCTTCTCACTTTTGTAGATTTATTTTTTGTTGAAATTCAGCCAAATAAAAATGTGCTTTCTTAACGGAGGTGACACTTGTGTTCTCATTCTTTTTCGGATGACTAGAAGAATCCTTGTAGAAGAAGTATAAATCCTATGTCCCTATGAACAACATGATGTTGACTCTGTATTCAGTTTAATTGCCAACCCTGTCCTGTGATACTTCCTCAAAATCTCCTGTTTTCCTCTCATCCTAATACATTTCTAACTAAGGGTTTTTTCTCCTTTGCCTTCAACCCACACTTTAACTTCTGCCAGAAGAATTTCAAGCCATTAATTGCTGAGTCAGATTTCCATACTCACAATGTTTAAATGAATTCAACAACTCATTCATCCATATTACAGTAGAATAAATTAAGAAAAAAGAAATAGAACTTTGGTACAATGCAGCACCTTAGCTTTGATAATTACATTTGGCTAGTATCCATTTTTTGGGGTGTAATTTTTAGACAGTTACACTGAGTGGATCAGAGTACATATGACACAAGTGTCATTAGTTGCTTTGTGTTTATTTTCAAAATAATGTTTGAAATGAAAAATTTCACCAGGAATCTGAGTACCATCCTAATAAATCCACTACCAGTCATTCAGAAAAAAATTACTGTAAGAGGTCAGTGCAACACAGGAACAGTTTTCCCAAAGAGATTATGGAATCTCTGTCCTTGAGAATTTTAAGACTCAATCAAATAAGATCACAGCTGACCTCATCTCTTTTGTAATTCACCACTGAAAGTATTCATTCGTGCAAATCCTTTACAAGGTTCTTTAAGCTATACGTTAAAAGTCTCTAAATGAAGGGGGTATGAAAAGTTCACAATGGTCAAAGTTAACCCAGAGAGTAAACTAAGCCCAGGACTTCCCAGCTTTAAAAACTGAGGTTAACCCAACCTCCCTCCTCAAGTAGCCACTGCTCTCTACCAATGTGGTTGCTAGCAGTGTTTGCAAAACACGACAGCAAGGGGTGGAAGGTAGGGGAACCCAGGACTTTTCTGTAAAAATCAATTTACTTGAGTGGCAGCTTCAGTTTATCTGGAAACACATTGTGCCCACTTGCCAGTACTATCCTTTAGTTTTAAATGACTCCAGGCTGTGTGGGTGGCAGCACTGCAGAGTGGAAAGAGAGAAGAATAATCACGTATCTATTCAGGCTTTGTTTTTCTTCATCACCAAGCCAGCCTGTCTCCTTTCACTAACCCAGCACCATTCTAACATCCTCCCAACATACTTTTGTGCATCTGTCCCACTCCTCCTTCATGAGGATGACCAAAGGGCCTGACAACTTCTGTGAAGACAGGCTGAGGATGTTGGTGATAACAGAAGACTCCAGGGGGACCTTATAGCAGCCTTCCACCACCTGAAGGGAGCCAAAAGGAAGCTGGAGAATGGCTTTTTCACTAAGGCACCTAGTGATAGAAGAAGGGGGAATGGTTTCAAGCTAAAAGAGGGTAGATTTAGATTGGATCTTAGAGAAATTCCTCACTGTGAGGGTGGAGAGGCACTGGAACTGGTTCTCTGGGGCAGCTGTGGATGCCCCCACCCTGAAAGTTCAAAGCCAGGTTGGATGTGGCTCTGGGCAACCTGGTCTAGTGGGATGTGTCCTTGCCCATGCAGGGGGTTTGGAACAAGATGATCTCTGAGATCCCTTCCAACTTAAACCATTCTATGATTTTATTATGTAATTCTACTCTGCTTTCTGACAGTTTATTTTACCAAAATAACAAGATTTTTAAAATGATAAATCAAATTGCACAGTCAGTTAACTGCAGAGTAGAATAATCCTATTTCAGGTAAGATTATGAGGAAAAAAAAGTTAAAAGCCATAAAAAAGAAAAATTAAGCAAAACCAGCTTATTTTTCACAACAGGAATTTGAAAGTAGAGACCAAGAGAATAGAAGCCATCAAGATACAGGCAGACTCAGAATTACACTAGACAAGTTCAGTTCAGTACCCTACAGAGGAACTAGGAAATCATACAAAAACATAATCAACGATATTTAAAATCTGATGGTTTTACTACAACATTTTATACCTCCTTCAAGGTAATCCTAGTAACGTGGTTTGGTATTTTCAAATTGAATCAAGCTGTTTTTCATATTAACGCTCCCTTAAAATCATGGGGGTTTTGCAGTTACATGATGACAAATATAAATCTATTTTAATTTTAAATAGCCTTTTCAGCGGGAGGCCCCAAGGTCTTTGTGCAGTTCTTATAAATAGACTTTGACCTAAATATCCTGAGATTAGGCAACCTCTTCAAGTTACAGTTAAAAGCATTACCTGCAGAGGATTGGGGTAGGCAGCTAGTCGCGTTTTCTACCAACCTATGACCTTCATCTAACACAAATGTCAGTGTTCATTTAAGAACCGTGTGTATACAAGTAAAGCAGCACTCAAGTGTCTTCCTATAAACCATGTGGTTCAGGTCATATTTCACTAAGTGCCATACATAATAAGACCCGTGTAATGAAGCTTTGCAGTGCTCCACTCTACTGAATGAAAAGTTAGACAAACACTCCTTTAAGGCCTTTAATAACTTCTGTCATTGCTAATGAAGCCTAATTACACTCATTGGTCCTATTCAGCACTTCCTATTCAACTTACTGACTGCAGTGGGTCTTGTGCTTTAGTGTGGAGCACCAACTAAAGCCCACGGGAAAGAAAACAATAGTTTTATCTCCGTATTACTAGATTTTTGTTCATCTCCCAAATGTTGCTTTTTATTGAAAGCTTGGAGAATGGTAAATATAATCTGATCCAAAAAAATCAGAACAGATTAAAGTTGTATAATATTCATTTACATTAAATAGTTTTGCCTCCTTTTTGTTTTCCATCGTGTCCTGGTATCACATGTATTTTTCCATGGACTAATTGTATTATTTTAGAGCATCAGTCTTCTACTGGAACTGTACACGGACGACAAGCACCAAAATAACCTTGCTTCAAAACAAGTTATTTACCATGAAGAGATGCAAACCCAGAAAAAACTTTCAATGGACGGAAAGTGAAGAAGGACACAAGGACAAATAAATTGTAATACAAAGAACGGGTAGAAGTGGAAGAAGAGGAGAAAACAATGCATTATGAGGAATTACTAATTTATCGTGAGGAATTACTGCTACATATTGAAATGCAGTTATTACATATTAACGACACCAAAGCACTGAAGGACATGCAAGTTTTTCAGCTACAGCTAGCGCCTAAGTTCACGGCTGAACTCTGGGCAGCCAGCTCCAGTGCTCTGTCACCCTATAGTTTATAATACTCTTACACTGCAAGAAAAAGCTTACAAATCCATTTTTTACTGTAACTTCTTCCACGATGACTAGTCATTGATGCACATGTTAAGGCTTTTCACATAAACCATGTCAAAAAATGCAATTTGCTAGCCTGACTGTCATGCTTCCAACGCTGCAAATGACATGACTGTGAAAAATTAATACAGGGAAATACAGCTAACAAATTACTACTTGTGTTTGTAGATAAACAAATTACTAGTGAGTGTGGACAGAAGCAGACCTTTTCCAGTAGATCATACTAACTACCTGAAAGCTATTCAGCTATTTCACTGGTATTCACAGGACATTTTGAAATCTTGATTTCTAGACTGAAAAACATAAGATTCTTATTTACTCATCTAATCATTTCAGACAGCTGCAACTAGAGATTATAATCTCTGCAGAAAAAGGACCTTTGTTTAGTGCAATGCTTATAAATTGTCTTTTGTGAAACATGCACTGCATAAATTATTACTGTATTTTGCAAAATGAAAAATAGTGACAGAAACTTGACAGCAGTCTCCTCAGAACACTTCTGCCTTCCAGGGTGCTTCAGCTTCAGGCAAGGTACACTGCACTACATACTGGTGGTGAAATACTACCTTACTTTCTTTCCATTGCTAATGCTTTGTTTCCCCCAGTGAATCTGGGCTCATTACAGTCTGTTCAGCTCTTCTGCTGTAACGTTCTTAAGGTGATTTGTCAATACATTGACGTGGCTATATAGAAGATGCTAGGTCCCATGACACTGGCCTGAGTAACGTGGAGAATGAGATGTAATGAGAATTTCTAGTAGCTAAGGTAGCAGCACTAAAAAATAAAACATTTTCCAGGATGAGAGCATTTCATATTAGAAATGTGTAAAACATTACAATGCTTACCTAAGTCTGTGAAGCTGTGTAAACCAACATCAGTTAAACACTCCTAAATCACTGAAAACCTACACGATTAAAAGAACTACTCAACAAACAAAAAAATGAAACCTGAAAGAGACTTAAACATATCCTTTGAACTGTGCTAAAACGGTGTTGAACAGTTGCCACTGACCACCAAAGTTTACCCGGATGCTTGGGGCTTTTCATTGGCAAAATGTGACTTTTCCTACCCAGTGGAATGAAGCTGGGCCCAGCAACACCATTAAGCGTAGAACACAGCTGAATGAGGGAAGCTAACTGGAGATCTTCTGCTGTGAGGACACAGAGCATTCATGTGCTCTAATTTGAAGAGGTAAAAAAGCACAATGCATGCAGAAGAAAGAAAATAAATGGAGTGTAAAATGGGTCAAGAGGGGAGCAGGGAGGTCCAGAGGATACTGCAGCAAAAAGGGTGTTGCAGGTAAAACACATGAACTGTGCTTCACTAGCTGTTAGTTGTACAGTGAGTAATAATGAAATACTTCTTTGAACAAATAACAAACCTTACACAGAATCTCCTCTATTTTAGTTTAAAAGCATCACCTCTTGTCCTACTGCAACAGATCTTGCCAAAGATATTGTCACCCTCTTTCCCACAGGCACATTCTAAGTACTGAAAGACCACAGTAAGGTCTCCCTAAGCCTTCCCTTCTCTGTGTTCCATCCCTCTGTCAATTTCTGTGGCACTCCTGTGGATCTGCTCCTGCTCCTTTCTTGGACATGCAGAGAGCTCTTTCTAGAGCAAAGTCAGCCCTAATGACTGAAATTTTGTGGCCAAAACTAGAGGAAGAAAAGCTGACTTCGGCCATTCCCAAACTGTAAGTATGCAGAGATACGTGTAAAAGCTATTTCAGAGTAAGCTACTTTAAATGCATTGTATTTTTCTCTTTCAGTGGTCTAGAAACAACTAGCCATCATCTTTACAACTAAACCACTTCTAAGTTGCATGCATCTGCAATACTAAAGGGCAAGATAACACCCTTGCTCTTCTATACTCCTATCTATTTGCTATCCAACCAGAATTTTCACTACTGAAAGCTGTGGTTGTCGGAAACCCACTTCCCTTTTCTCAGAGCTTATCCGTTTTCTCTCACTCTGTTTTGAAACCTAAATTCCATTAAATTCTTACTTCCTCTCAACATTCTTTTACTGTTGTAGCGTGTGTACAGTCCTCTTTTATATCTTCCTGATCCACCTTAGATGGTCTGAGGCACACTCAAACAGCATGTTTAGCAGACAGCAAAAACTTAAAAACCACTGAAAATAAAGCATACCCTCCTCCCTCCATATAAATTTAACAGACTGCTTGCATTTAAGAATTAAAGTCTTGACTTAGAGACCAATAAGCTCAATACGAGTATTTCAGTGATGTAATTTCACTTTGGATTGGACAGAAGCTTTAAACCAACAGAGGTCATTAAGCTGTTCTCTTGTTCCTTGTTTTTCTGTCTGCCAGTCACTCCAACTCAGCTATGATGCCATACAGAAAACAGACTGACCTTCTACATAGTGACATTAACAAACCCTGCTAGCCCACAGAAATATTCAAGTGTACAGGCAGCAGAAATATTTCAGTGAATCAATATTTATGTTGGAGTACACTTCAGTGAGTGCCACATCTTGGTTAGGTCAGGTAGCACCAATGAGATAAGTTTTGGCACTTCATGTACTATTTAGTGTTTGGAAATTTAACAGTTTTGAAGTCCCTTAAGAATTTGAAGTCTAGAATGAGCCAGTTTGGAACATTCCTTAAGACAAACATGTCTTAAATCCTAGCTTATAAATGTCAAGTTTTATAATGCTAAGTTCTGTTTATATGCAAATTATGACACAGAAAAGGGCGGACTCTTGAATTTTAGTTGTTTTCCTCTAAAGGATTTCCTTCTTTTATGTTTTTATTCTTATCTTTATGTGTGCTTTTCTTTTGGCCTATCACACCAAGCTTATCTGGGTGTTCAAGAACAAAGCAATAGCAACAAAGTTCTTGAGAGAACTTGGAAACACTGAACGCAGACTGCACTCTTACTGAAGCCTGAAGGAAAAGGTGCCTTTAACCTGTGTTTTATCTGGGAATACAGATTACATAAATGACTTTAAATTACAGTACTGATAACATCTAAAAAAATTCTAAATTCTATTCCACATAAAAAGCAACTTGGTCATCCTGGAGATTGGAATCCATCACAGGCAATTAAAATAGTGTGTGAGGCAGATCTGTCTTCATTTTAAACTCCTGTGAGCTCAGCATTGGTTTTTCCAACTCTTTATATGATCCAGAAATAAACCCTGCTATATAGGTTAGAGTCATACGTGAGAGCACACTGCTTTGTTTGAAAGTGATGCCCAGAAGAGCTTCAGGCTCTAAAGCACTAATGAATCTGGCTTCCTGCAGATGCTGTACTAACTTACCATTTCTTCCTTAAGTGCATGGTCCACTACATACTATGAAATGTCTTGGGAAGTTAATTTTTGTCTGGCTAGTTAAGCTAGTGCTGAATGGGAAATAGTAGTAGCTACAAAAAGAAATAAGGTGGTGATTCTTTGGCAAGTATCCTCTAATTCTTTGTAGATTTTGTGTTCATTTCCCTTAGAGATTACAAGAACTAAAGATAGTTATCAATTATCAGGATACATTCAACAATTCAAAGAATTATGTGTGTGATCAGATTCTAGCACAACAGCAGTTCTTGAATTCTCCATGCATTAGAGAATCACAGAATCACTCTGGTTGGGAAAGACCCCTGGGATCATTGAGTCCAACCATCTACCCTACCTTACAAGTTCACCCCTAAACCAGATCACTCAACACCTCATCCAAATGATCTTTAAACACATCCAGAGATGGCGACTCAACCACCTCCTTGGGAAGCCTATTCCAGTGCTTGACCAGCCTTTCTGTGAAAAAATTCTTCCTAGTATCAAGTCTAACAGCAATAAACCTGTCTCATACTTATTTTGAGTGACTGTGTGTTCATTATGCTGGATATTCAATTTGCTAAGAAAGTAGCAAAGCCACAAAAAGAAACAAAAAATATTGACGTCTTTCATGAAGACTTCATGAAAGTGGGGGCATCATTGCCAAGTAAATCAGTCAACAAAAAATTCAGTCAGAGAACAATGAAGATTCAGCGGGACCTGGACAGGCTGGAGAGCTGGGCAGGGAGAAATCTAATGAAGTATAACAAGGGTAAGTGTAGAGTCTTACATGTGGGCAAGAACAACCCCAGGTACCAGTATAGATTGGGGACTGACCTGTTGGAGAGCAGTGTAGCAGAAAGGGACCTGGGGGGTCCTGGTGGACAGCAGGATGACCATGAGCCAGCAATGTGCCCTTGTGGCCTAGAAGGCTGATGGCATGCTGGGGTGGTTCAGAAAAGGGGTGGTTAGCAGATCAAGAGAGGTTCTTCTCCCCCTGCACTCTGCCTTAGTGAGACCACATCTGGAGTATGGTGTCCAGTTCTAGGCCCCTCAGTTCAAGAAGGACACGGAGCTGCTGGAAGGAATCCAACAAGGATGATGAAGGAAGTGGAACACCTCCCTTCTGAGGAAAGGCTGAGGGACCTGGGTCTCTGTAGCTTGGAGAAGAGAAGAAAGACTGAGGGCTGACCTCATTAATGTCTATAAATATGTGAAAGGTGAGTGTCAGGAGGATGGAGCCAGGCTCTTGTCAACGTCATCTAGTGATAGGACGCAATGAGTGTAAGCTGGAACATAGGACGTTCCACATCAATATGAGAAGGTACTTCTTCACATTGAGGGTGACAGAGCACTGGAACAGGCTGCCCAGGGGAGTTGTGGAGTCTCCTTCACTGGAGATGTTTAAGACCCACCTGGATGTGTTTTTGTGTGACTTGGTCTAGGCAATCCTGCCCTTGCAGGGGGATTGGACTAGATGACCTTTCGAGGTCCCTTCCAATCTCTAACGATTCTATGCTTCTATGACTCTGATCTCCATTTTACAGTATCAAGGAAAATTTACTTTCTAGTGCTAGCTCAAAGTCTCAAGATCCCTTGCACTGCAAGCTCTGACATGCAAACAAAAAAGCTCTTAACGGATAATTCAAGTTTCTTGCATTCAGTAGGTGCCTAATACTTTAAACATCTCCTTAAAATTCTAATTTTATATTCATCCACAGAACACAGCCAACTACAAACTTTATTTTCACCATGTTTCTTGCTTTTTGTGCTAGGCAGTATCATTAATTTTTTGGCTTGCTCTACTTATCTGCCTACCACTGGCAGAGTTCATTTTAGTTTTCCCTAAATAGAGACTATTGTAGGTTTCCTGTTATACAAAGGAGGTTTTACAAGCACCAACAGCATGGATGCAGTTAAAAGACTGCAGAACAGACAGATGGATAAACATAGTAAAATCAAAGAAATAAAGGGAAGACAGCGTGTGTATGTGAGAGAGCAAGCCCGTTGTGATACATTCAAGGTTTTGGAATTTTCAATCAATGCAGAAAGCAAAACACAGAGTTTTAAGCAACTGGTCATTTATGAAAGTTAAGAGGCATACAGAACAAGATTAAATGGACAACTTAATTAGACATTGTAAAAGAAGCTTTGCCTCTACCATGAATTCCACAACTCTGAAAAAAATAAAATCTGGGAAGTATCCCACCTAGCATTACTTTTCAAAAGTTTTCAACAGTGCTTAAGAACGAAGCAAAGAAAAACTAGCCAGCTGAAAACAGCTACTGAGCAGCACACGTTGACAGTGCCCTTCTGTTGTAGTTTGAAAATTACCACAATTTTCAGATTTACAGGTTTGTGATTTCATGAAGAAAAGAAAACGTTCTGTTGCTTTGAGAGGACCCCCTCCCCGCAGTGACCTGTCTGGGGAGGAGGTGACCTGTTCCAAATACCTGCCCTTAAGGGTGGGGCTAGGAGCTGATAAAAGGCAACAGGGATGGAGGTCCTGCCTCTTTTGGCAGAGGGCTTCCAGCCCAGCACAGGGGCTGCAGCCCCATGCTAACCCCTACCCCCCTTCCCGGGATGGTAGTGGGGGGAAGATGGCTTCCAGCGGGCCCCCCGCCCCAGGACAGAGGGGGCTCATGGGGTCGGGTCGGGCTGCTCCGCTCCTGTAACTGGCAGGGAGTGGCAGGGACCACCCTGGCGTGGCAAAGACAGCCGCGGCCCGGCGCAAGCCGGAGAGCCCCAGTCCGGACCTAGACAGCCGTGGCCCGGTGGAGAAGGTAGAGCCCTGGTCCAGATCTGATGCCACGGACTGGAGGAGCAAGACTTTGGTGCAGCTCTACCACTACCCCCCTCCATGGAGCAGGCCTTTCAGCCTCGCAGTGAGCTAAGGAACTCCTTTTTCTTCCTCCTGGAGCTGAGACAGGAGGAGAGACAGAAAGGAGAGGATCTTGGAAAACCCTCTCGGCCGCATGTAGAGAGTGGGAGGGGGTGGCCCTGCTGACGCAGCCGTGCGGTCAGTCTCCATCCTGGGTTCCGCGCGTGGCCAGGGCCCTGTGGCCGCCACCATTTTAGAAAGCCCTGATCAGCAGGAAGACAGACTGTTGGTCACTTCTGTCACTGAGAAAGACTGGGGGGTGCTTGGTATTGGGGAGAATTTGTACATGCTTAGCTGAAGAAAGCAGAAGGACTTGAAAATCCTTAAAGTCTTGGGCATGGAGTCTGGGATATTTGTTTGAAAGCAGGTCTCCTGCACCGAGGGATGCAGTTCAGACGCTGAGGAATCAGGCTGTCCCGAGAGCGCTGAGCTGGAGAAGCTACGCTGAAGAATTGAAGAATTCACCAGTCTGCAAACAGCCTGGGTGCCGCTGTACTGCAGACAGGGGTGATGCATGAATAATAGAGAGGGTGGTGGTACTAGTCTCTACATGACTGACATGCTCTTTTTCCTGCAGATCTCTGATGTGAAAAAAGACCCAAGCACCAATAGGATAGTGATCTCCCATTGTATTTTGCTCAGAATATGTGATGGCATTTGTGACACGGTTTCTAATTTGTGTGCACTAACTTGCTTGACATTTTCTTCTTTTCTGTACATAGTTAAAGAGTTAATAAACCTTTTTTTTCAGTTCCCCTAAGCTATCCATTGTCTGGCAAATTTATCCAAGATCTCATCAAGACCTGGACTGCTTTGTTTTCCTTTTCCCTTATCTTAAATTGTGGTCTTGAACCCACCACAGTTTCACCAAATCCAAAACACCTTCTTACATTTGTACAGTGATACAAAGGTAAGGCCTTCGGTCTTTCCTGCTGTCAATCTTGTGCTTTTTTTTCTAGAACTGAATTCACTTAAGAAGGAAGAAAAAGAGTGCAAAACAGTATGATGTTGAGACCGAGCTTCCTGACATCAAATACGTCCTTACGTACCTCAGCAAAGACCTTTGTCAAGATAACACAAGACAAGTACCTGTGAAGACTTCCTCTTTCTCACAAACTGAATTAAAATGACCATGTTGTCCATGTGCAGAACCAGATTTATTCATGAGTTTTGAATGCCAAGTGTCTCACTGTACATCATGCAAAGAACATCAGACCTAAGTAATGAAATGCGTGAAGTCAGCTGCTATGTTTGGATGCTGTAAAAGAAAGCAAAACTTTGTGATACTGTATTTAAATTGACAGGGCTTACTATATTGGGAGGTTTTGCTGTCTCTCTGGGAGCCCGAGGACATTGCTGTCAAACCAAGATGCAAAGGTTGCCCAGTAAAGGGAATCCTGTCAACTTCTTTTGCATCTTCCCCAGTAAATTTGTCTCCATGCCGTTCATAATTGGAGACTCCATGTGCTTAATTTGGTTTCCGATCCACATCTTTAAGTTGTCATGTCATTTGAAACAAATTCCATCTATCACTCCCTTCCATCAAATCCAAATGAAGCTAAAAAGTAATGGAATCATTCAGCACTACGTCCTTCTGTTAGAAACTGCACCATCAGCCCAACTAATTCCTATTTACTGTAAAACAAACAAAAGCAGCAGTCTCTACCTCCTCAACAGCAGTGAAACTAGTAACTAATCTGTCTTTCATGTAGCTGCACATTTACACTTGCACATACTACTGCTTATCAAAAGCTTGCTGATCTCAAGCAAATCAGACTAGAACACATTGCACAAGCTACAAGCTACACATTCAGTTCAGGAAACAGACTCAGACACACAAAAAAAGTGCTGTTTGGGGTATATTGCTAGACTTTGCAAAATCCACTTGCCAGCTTAGCTTGGCTTAAGCAGAACAGAAAGGAAGGAAAACATGGAAAACAAGACTTGCATGAGGCTGCTTATTTGGACTTAAGATTTTAAAACCATTCAAGTCCTTGTATTGAGGTGCCTGAAACTGCAAAGAGTACTCAACACGGAGCCAAGGCCAGTGCAACATAGAGTAGGAAAATCCCCTTAACTGGCTAGCTATGCTGTGCTTAACGCACCTAGTGGGCCCTTTGGCTGCTGGCACACATTGTTGATTCACATTCAACTTGACATCAACCAAAACCATTAAATCTCTTTCCATGACGCTGTCCGCCAACATCAGGTCCTCCAGTTTGTATTTATAACTAGGATTACTCTGTCCCAGCACTCAGTCTTTGTAAATTTCAAACAGTTGGTGATTGCCAAGCTCTTTAGTCTACCCAGATCTCTCTTTAAAGTCTCTCTACACTCACAGAAATCCATGGTTCCTCCAGGAACTAGATGATCTTTAAGGTCCTTTCCAACTCCAGCCATTCTAAGATTTTACGATTCTACATTTAGTTTAGCTGGAGAACTGCATCCAGTTTGGAGACCTCTGCACAAGAAGGACACAGACCACTTAGAATGGATCCAGAGGAGGACCATGAAGATGATCAGAGGGATGGAACACACTCTAACAAGGATGGGCTGAGGGAGTTGGAGTTGCTCAGCTCAGGGAAGAGTAATCTCTAGGGAGACCTTATTGTAACCCTACGCTATCTGAAGAAGGTCTACAAGAAAGCTGGGGAGAGATTTCTTACAGAGGATTGTACTGATAGGACAAGGATAATGCCTTCAAATTGAGAGAGGGAAGACTTGGATTAGAAATTAGGAAGAAATTCCTCACTAGAGACACTGGAATAGGTTGCCCAGGGAAGCTGTGGATGCTCCATCATTGGATGTATTTAAGACCTGGTCTAGTGGGAAGCATCCCTGCCCTTGGCACGGGGTTAGAACCAGATGATATTTGAGGTCCCTTCCAACCCGTACCATTCTATGATTCCATTATAGGCAAACTTACTTAATGTACACTCAATTATTGTGTCTACATAATTTATAATAAAACATTAAAGAGCCTCAGCACCAAAACTGAACCCTGGGGAACCCCTCTGGCAACTGGCGATTAGCATTACATAACCTCATTTATTATTATTACTCTTTGAGTCCAACAACTGTTCACCCACCGTATTATGGACTTGTCTAGCCGTACGCTACTGTGAGATACAATATCCAAAGCTTTGCTAAAACAAACAAAAATCAGCTTCAAAAATTAACTTCAGTAAGCCACTCATCTAACTAAAAATCAGAATGGTATTCTTTTCCAAACATGTTAAAAACAATGGTACACCAGACGATCAAGGAATTCTGTGAGCGTTTCTAACTGCCTTCTTCACCGTACGCATAGAAAGCAAACAACAAACTGTAAATTACAACAGTTTTGGATTCTGCACCCAAGTAAAATCAACTGAGTAAGGCATGACCTTCAGACCACACTCTATTTACAGAGCCAGTTAAACACACTGGCAAAATCCACCTGCAAGGAGATCCAAGAAGATACTGTCAAAACAATGTAATGCATTAAACATTTAAAACACTTCTCATAGTAATATTCAATAAACAGAAAGGTGAAATGTGTTTTCTTTTTATGTAGTCATTTTGTTTCTCAGTGGATTAACTACTTTTCGAAGCAAACCCAACAAGAAAAAAGTAGACAACTCATTTGGGTTTGAATCATTATACATCAAAACTCAGCACGAAAAGAATTAAAGTAACAGCATAAAAGACAAACTCAAAGACCTGTGTAATGCTTTCAAAACAATCGATAAGTAGATTTTCATTTCTAAAGGCTGCACATGCTATGATGAAACCTAAGGAATTTTAACAACTCTGAAGTACATCTGAGACTTAAAACTAAGACTTTAGGCAAATAACAAAAATCTTTAAAAAGTGCCTTTTTAACGTATTTAAATGTCACTGTGGAAAATCAAACCTGAGACAGAAGCAGAAATTGATTTATTTATCAATTTATTGATAAATGAACACAATTAAATAAATGGCTTACCTATCAAAACCAGTACAGTTCTACGGTTCTTTACTTATAAAAAGACATAATACTTTTTAACAAATGCAGAACATTTGTTAAGTATCTCTTAAGTATCTAAGACAAAAGCAGACGACCTAGTCATACCTTACATGATGGACAATGCAGCATTTAGGAAAGGTAAGCCATGGCTAATTGCGTTCTTGAAATTATTTCTTAATTTTGAGTTCTAATACGGCTACAGAAACCAGGAAAATTCTCGTTCTCTGAAGGAGAGTTACTAAAAGATACGATAAACTGCTACGAGTTGCAACACGGACGTTGCAAACTCAACCTATGCTTAGAATGACCAGGGAACTGAATTTACGATACACAACAGTTTGTGGGAAATGTTCCCTAAAACATCATAACGTGAGAAGCTATCAAAATCCATTTTGCCATACCAATACAGCATTGATAGCCCAGTGGGACATTGTCTGGATGCTTTCTACACACAGAACTTATAAAACCAATCTCTACTAAAATTTACATATGGTGACATGCATAACCAGCAGACTATCTGGAAAAGTCATTTAATACGTCAGTTTTCATACTTATTTAATTCTATAAAAAGCTACTTCATGCAGCAAGTTGATCAAGATTAGTAGATTATTTTTTTTAATTGTTCTAATAATTCAATGCAAAAATTACTTTAAAAAAATTATTTTTTGTCTGCACTTTAAGAGCAGGAAAATTTACTCCCTGTAATGTTAAGTAAGAATTAAGTTTATTATAGAAGGAGTTAAAAATTGTTTCTAGAGCTCTTCACCGGATTTGCCACTGAAATACAAAGCTCTTCTCCATATGAAAGAAAATTCTCTATTCTTCTGAAGGTAAAATACAGATCTGAGGTAGGACCTTTATTTTTAGAAAATACTGTATAAAATGCAGTTTTGTAGTAAAAAAGTCATTTTCTGAGAAATCAACTAATTTGCTTAAGATGACTAAATCACAATAACATGTTGAAAAAAGCCACCCAACGAACAGAGAACATGATACTTGTGTTTGTGATGGAGCGAACACAGATGCAAATCTAAACTCTGCCAACCAATCCTCCACAGTACCGGGTGCATTATTACATTGAAATCCCTACTGAAGATCTCTTTGTTTGGCATTTGACATGACTGGCTGCTTATTGTCATGAGGAGCCAACGCCATTTTCAGTGTAAATCAATGGCTGACAGGAACATCCTGAGAAATTTCCAGTGTGAATAACTTCTTTCTCTTCCCATCTTTTACAGATACTTCATATTGCCTTGCAGATTTCGTGTCTGCCAGAAATAGCTGCAACTCACTGACAGCTAGAGAACAGGGAGGGGAAGACACTTTGTAAATGCAGTCTCTTATTTACAAAAGAAACCATCAGGGCACTTTTTAATTATAAAATTAATACTTGTGATCATAGATAAATTCAACCATAATAAATTATTTTAGTAATAGCTTCCCAGCTAACTTTATGTCCTCTTCTTCTTGTAAGACATTCCTTACTTCTCTTCTTGTGCAGAATTTTTGCTTTGAGACAGTAGAGGAAAAGTATTTTTTAGGACTGTAGAACTTCAATGTTTGCCTTTAAAATCATTCTATTAACAGAGGAGTTATTTTTATCCCCCCACTTCACCACTCAGCAGAAGAAACAATATTCTATAAATCTTCTGAGTGTCATCCAAGTCTGCTGTGCTTATTATTGTTTAGAAGTCACTCTGTTACGTCAAATTCCAGACTACCTGAAGTACCAAATGAGCAACAGGGCTGTTACTTAGGAACTAAGTTAGGATCTTTTGGTCTAGAGAAGTCACTTCACTGTTTTACGGGGCATATACACACAAGATTGTACTATGTGTCCTCAGTTGTCTGATTTTACTGTATTGCTGCTTGAAGAACAGACTTAAATTTAATTAGCACAAAACCACTTAAACTATGAGAAAAAATTTACTACACAGTTAAAAAAGATAGATAAATAATGAACTTTGAGTTTATAACACAAAACTGGTTTGAACGTGATGTCCTCCTTTCCAAAAGCAATATTTGGTACTATAACATAGCATATTAATTGATGTTTAAACTCAAATTTAATACTGGAATAGTAAATCATAGGGATGAAATCAGTATTTATATTAGATAAAAAGTAATGGAATATTTTAGAGTACAAATGTCATTACCCTTCCCAGACAATTTCGGTGTTTTCGTTGTTCATTTAAGATTGAATGACACCATGGTCAGATGTGTGATGAAATATATAAAGTCATTGCAGCTAGGCTTATCACGCAATCAACACTTATTCCTAAGCACGCGCAGGTTTTCCACCCAACATTTCTTGTATGTGATAATTTGTCTAACATTTCAGATGTGCAGATAAGCCAGTGCTCTATCTACCCCACTGCATGATCAGACCAGTGCTTTGCCTTGGGCTTTGAGCATGAGCAGGAACAAGAAAGGAGTCTCTCAAAAAGGTGTGGGCTTGGAGCACAGCAGTCTGCCAGCTCACTGTGAGCTGTCTTCACCAGCTGGCAGTAGCTCCTTGAAGTTGCAGCACATTTGTCCAGATTGCCATCACCGAAAAAGCTTTTTTCCCCTGAAAGAAGTTACTAGACTGACTGTTCAGTTATTATTCTGTCTGAAAGTAGTACCTCCATCTGCTGAAACAGGTCTAATTAAAACATTTATTGTTGCATAGTCTATACAGTCCATACTGTTCCCTGAACAAATGTGAAAGGTGTTCAGTCAAATTCTCTTCTGGGGGTTTCCTCCAGTACTATTTAGATAAAATCATTCAGTCCCTTACTTGGCTATTAGCAAGCATAAGACACTGAGGGGATGTGTTATAAAGGATCATGGTGAAGCAAGGCAGCTGCAAGAAGTCCTACTACTCACTATTCCCTGAATCACTGAATTTCAGGCAAGTCATCCTTGTACAAATCCAAGGTGCACTACATGTCACACCTTCTGGCTTTGCACTTTCTGAAAGGATTTGAGCTTGAGGACAAGGATAGCTCACAAAGCTGTAACACTCCGTCGTCTAGATACCAGACTTCCATTTTTCATCAGGCTTCCTCCCCACTAAGTTTAATGTCTCAATTCATAAGCTCCTTCTCCTTTCATCTTCTATGAAAGCTACAGTAGTCCAAACTACAGTGACAGAACAGAGACTGTGTTGTTTCAAATTCTAAACTCATTTCACTGTTTATACTTAAATTTCAGCTTTATTGTATGACTTCTTTCACAATTCACCTGGAGGTCTGCAATATCACCATGGCACCAGCTTAAAACACAGCTTTGTAGAATGCTACTGACTCTCTTTCCAGCACTTCATGGTGTGCTGAAGTAGCCGCACAACTTAATAATGCTCTGAAGGCTTAAATCAGATGGTAAGGCAGCATGAAACTACTGGAAACAGCTGAGCTATCTCAGAGCTGAGAAACAAAACAATACACGATGAAGGAATACTTCCATCCAGGTCTAGGCATGTTGTCCCCATACACAAACTTGTACTGCTGCAGCTAAAGTAGATAGAAACGATCTAACTTTCAAACCACTAAAGAATTCTGAAAAAAGCCTTATTGCACAGGTTTTCATCATTTAGAAAGAACAAATACAAGAAGTCATCTTAAAAACCCATCCAACTCCTTTAACTACCAAATGCTCATTACATCAACTAGTTAATGTCTCATTTCCTTTGTAATTTTGAATACAGTGTACTTCAAGCAAGGAGCTCATTCAGGAAAAGAATCATACAGAAGCTTCTAGTATCATTACTAAGACTTCAGTATCTGACTAGGCAACCAGGTTTGTGCTGGTGACACAGAGCTCGGGCTCTCACTGCATTACAGGGTTGAGGCTTAACAGCCTGTAGCACAACTCTGCCACAGCACATCCAATGCAACACTTACAGAGTCCTTATTCTGTTTGGGTTTTTCAAAGCCACCTTAGAATTATAGGAAAAAAAAAAGATCCCTTAGAGCAGACTGAAATAATAATAAAATATAATGTAATGCTTAAATCTTTGCCAACCACAGAACACAACAATGAATTCATTAATTCTCCCTGTTATCACTGATCACTGGAACAACTTGTATTCAAAATGTTTTTACTGTTTTTGTATTTCATGCTTATGTTGGCCACAAGGTAAAAGGTACTATGTTTGAACTAAAAATTATTTGATAGAATGAGATTTATTCTGTTATTAAATAAAATTTATGGTTGCTTATGTTCCAGGAATAGCTACACATTTAGAAGCAGAGCCATGAGTTAACATGCCTTTTCTTTAAGAGTATGTATTTGGCTGAAGGGTGTCAATAATTACAGTCACTGAAGTGCCTAATGAAGAACAATCCTAAAAATCAGGAGTCTATAATGTCTCCTTGTTATCAGAACAAATGCATTATCATTTGACCTCTAGAACGAATGTGGCTATGCTTCACAGGCTTAAGGTAAGCTTAGTCTTCCATCTGAACTGTGTGAGGGCTAAAGAAGTAGTCCAGCAAACATGTTCATTGCCTCAGGGAAGACAAGTGATCCTATGACATTTGACAGAATTAAGATTTATTTATATTGCTCACAAAACTATATATTATTAAACAGCTTTTCACAGCCAGACTCCTGTGCCCTTACACAAGAGCGATGTGTAACACTTTTCCCTACAGAACCTGATGACAGTTTTAATAAACAAAGAATCCAGGAAAGCCTGTCACACTTTGTCACTGTAAAATATTGTTATAAAACAGATTTTGAGACTTTGAGGTACAGTCACTAGATTAGGGTGGGTTTATTGACACAACTAAATTTATTTTACTTATTATTTAACTGAGAAATTACAAGCATCTCTTTTGGTACCAATTCCTTGATGAACATAATGGCCTGCTATAATAATTTAAGGTATCATCTACCTGCCAGCGTAAGGAAAAGCTGTCAAGTAATATGCTAGTATTACTAGTAACGTAGCATAACTGGGAGGGTGGAGGGAAGAAACAGTAACTGTTGTATTAGCTAGATCTTCCCCCAAAATAAGTTGATGTGCAATAGCAGATGCCGTGGATTTAAATCATACAATATGGATTGCATTTGTTTAGATCCACGGGGAATTAAAAAGTAACTCTCAAATGAGGCTATGCAATAACTTTTCTTCTGCTGCTGTCATACAGACAAAAGGACTTAAAAAATGCCTTCCTTTTTGTGTAGCATGGCTATTAACGATAGCAGACCAACAGTGGTGTTATTATAACACTGATTCCCTTGAAGCTAGGGGGTAGGTAGAGGACTGTCCACAGTGAAGCAAAGTCTCTGAGAACATTTTAAGTAATCAACATAAGGAACCTGTCAAAGGGAAAAACAGTATGTAAAGGAAAGGATGTAAAAAAAAAAGCTAGAGAAGGGAAGGAGAGCACACCTACAGTTCTTCTCAGATAGCTTTCTTTCAGTCCTGCAATTCGACATAAATTTAAGTACCCTACTTTCTTTATTTAGCCCCTGTTACCATAGTATCTAACCACCAGTTATGTGCAACAGCAGTTTCCACAAGGTAAGAAAACGCTGTAACGCGCATTTGGAAGTTGGGAAGACACACAGCACAGTTAAGTGTCTTGCCCAAGGTCACTTACAAAGCCCACTGCAATGGAACAAAACAAACATGTCTGTGATTCCATACTACAGGTTTGAGCACTGGACCATCTCTCCAGAGAAAAGGGAAAAATCAGTGAACACTAAGGACAGCAACAGCTTTTGCTCCCTCCTTTTGTGAGACTTGTTCCTATACAAACCCTGACGGAGCCTCTTCATTTGGCTGTTGCTAAGAGGATTGGAACAACAATCAGGTCTTCATGCTTTCGAACAGTGACCACTGTAATGAGGTTAATCGTCTCTATAATTTCTAATGTCAGTTTAACCTCACATTTGTAAACACAGAATTGAGAACCATAAGGACAGGAGACGTATACCGAGCTGATGACTCAGGAGAAGAGAAGCAAGCTGTGAAGAGCTGTTCTCTGTGAATTTCCTAGATTACATAGTCAAACTGGCCAACCAGGCATCTCAACCTGCTTTAAGAACCGAATGTTTTTATTTCCTAAATCTACTACATTTTCTGGAAATGCAAACGTGCGCTTGAGAAATAAAGGATTAGGTGACAAGCTGTGAAATCGGAACTTCAGAGACCATTCCGAAGAGCTCTGAAATTTGAAAGCTTACACACAAACTAAAAGTAGTCATTTCTGAAATAGTTCCCCTTTAAACCACCACAGAAGTATTAAACACATAAACAGCCACATTTGCATAAATATCCAAGTTTTGCTTGTTTTTTTAATAAAACCAGCAACCATACTGAAACACTAAAGTGTATTTCACCACACAAGTCGGAAGAATCAACACTGAAATAATGCAATCAATACTGGAAACCAGTTTCACCTGACACTGACATTACATTTCCATTGACACAACTCACACTGAAAAGCGAAACTACTAAAATGTCTATACACGAGATAAATTTAAGTAATTGTTTTAATAACGAAAATATCAACGTTTCAGAAGACTGTCATTTAAGCATTCAACAGCTTATACAGAATTCACAGCAACTGCAGCTGTAACTTCCCTTCAATACCGTATTGCCACGAGAGAGAAAAGAGAAACAAAGAAAATGAATTGGGAAGCAGGAAATAAATTAACCCTCAAACCCAAAAATTTGTCTCTTAGAAAGATGACCCAACTCCTAGGAATCACAGTAACTTGATACATCAGCTCAAGTTATTTGTTTCAGAACTCAAATGAGAATTGTCATATATAAAGTATTGTAATACTTTATTTTGCACATCTAATTGAGTGCTCAGTGGTGCCTTCTCAACCTAGTGCTGAACTGAGGGGAGAAATGAAAGGTAAGAATGTTGATGTCTTTTCAGTCTCCACTACCAAAATACTGACTGTACTATGCTGAAGGAAGTGGAGCACCTCCCTTATGGAGAACAGCTGAGGGAGCTGAGTCTCTTGAGCTTGGAGGAGACTGAGAGATGACCTCTTTAATGTCTATAAATATGTGAAGGGTGGGTGTCAGGAGGATGGAGCCAGGCTCTTCTCAATGTCGTCCAGTGATAGGACAAGGGGCAATGGGTGTAAGCTGGAACACAGAAGGTTCCATATAGGTTTGAGAAGGAACTTCTTCACAGTGAGGGTGACAGAGCACTGGAAGGGGCTGCCCTGGGGGGGTTGTGGAGTCTCCTTCTCTGGAGAAGTTTAAAACCCACCTGGACATGTTCCTGTGCGACTTGGTCTAGGTGA
>JAOXOE010026620.1:0-21100 GCA_028565055.1 Phoeniculus purpureus
GGGTGGGTGTCAGGAGGATGGAGCCAGGCTCTGCTCAGGGGCACCCAGTGACAGGACAAGGGGCAGCAGGTGTGAGCCAGAACAGAAGAGGTTCCACATTAATGTGAGAAGGACCTTCTTCCCAGTGAGGGTGACAGAGCCCTGGCAGGCCTCCTTCTCTGCAGACATTTCAAACCTGCCTGAACACGTTCCTTTGTGACTGGATCTAGGGGATCCTGCTGTGGTAGGGGGATTGGACTGGATGATCTTTTGAGGTCCCTTGCAATCCCTAATGTTCTGTGATTCTGTGAATCCACAAACAATATGCTCAGACATAATTTAAAAGCCTCAAGGAAAACAAAAGCCTTAGTTAGCCAGGTACACGGTGCATCAGCCTGTTGCTATCTGCAAGTAGTGTAAACATCCCTTGGAACGTTGTGTATGGAAAACACACATCCCTGGAGAGAGCCTCCTCTTTCAGCGGATTTTAAGAGAAGAAATATCTGTCATTTACATCTGTCTCTTGAGTCTCCTGTTAACAAGCAAGAACAGAGGAAGGTGATAACTAAGGTCATTATATGTGACCTTGCTAACCAGTGGCCTTGACACTGAATCCATTCAGTCTTTTCAGCCACCTTTTGCTGTGCTCAGGATTAAGATACTTAGAATGACCTTCACAGTTAAAAAGAGTGCTCTGCATTCTGTCCTCACCGGCCACATGTCCAACTGCTTGGTTACGGTGTCTTGTACCTACTTGCCTTCCTCCTGCATTCAGCTGTCTCAGCTTCCTTGACTTTTGCTTCCAAACTTCATCCACCTGTCAGTAAACAAACCTACCACTGAATGGGTGAACCATGTGCAGCCAAAACTTAGGCACATAATACTGCTGCATGTGAGTTGCTCATGTCAGTCTAGAAAACCTAATAAATCACCGCTGTGCTCCTCCAAGACACCCTCCTCCACCCCCTCAACTCTCCCACAGCACTGCTCAGCAGTGAGTGTTCATGCCAAGGATCTGCAAGAACCTGGTTTCCCAGAACAGCAGCCCACTCAAAAAATGGCAAAAAGTGTAAAAAACATCTTTTAAAGAAGGATTCCACAACTCCCCACTGCTCAGGGTGAGATGCTGAACCCTATCGACTCAGCTCCTCAAAAACAGACTGAAAAGCTATTGACAATTGTATCGTTCATTAATAGATTTGAGGTTGTAATCCCCAGCTTGGCTGAAAAACGAGAGCTTTCAGTAGGTGCAGGTCTAGGGGCTTTACTGCCGCTACGCTCGCGCTAAGTTCATTCCTCTCCAGGCTCTTCCTGCGGCACGCGAGGCAGACGCGCTGCCAGCGCACAGGCAGGCCTGTCTGCGTGTAGGTAACTCACCTGCGTGCTCACACACGAGCAGGGACACATAAACCCGGACGTGTGCGCAGACACACACGTGGGTTAAGGTCAGAGGAACATGAGGAAACCAGGCAGAGAACACGCTGAGCCCTCCCTCTTCTAAGGGCTTTCAGCTAGGTTCCACTCTCACCAGCCTCCTGCTAACTGGTGCAATGAGCACAGTGCTCCTGCCTTTCTTTTGTTCCACTAACGCACACACACACTCCCCTGTACAAAGAGAAACTGCGACATTTCCATTCCCTTCCACCTTCTCCAGTTCTTTTCGTGTTCTAGGAACTGCTTACAAACCGAGTGAGACTTGCTGGAGCCTAGCACAAGACGTTAAGCATTTGTAAGAGCGTCTAACCTCCAAGAAAGCCAAAACAGCCGGTAGCACTCCCGTTCTCTCCATTGACAGCATCCAAACACTTTAAGGGCAAATCTCATCAATTGCTCTGCGTTTAGGTTTGCCTCTGGACGCCTGGTGTGTAACTACAGCAGCACACAGCCTCCTCTTGGTAGCTCACGGAAGCACCAACCTCCTTCACAGGCTCAGCCTGAAAGCACCTCCACAAAGATCCATCTTCTGAGCACAGCTCTCACTACTTCAAGACCACTTTTGTTCAGGCTGTGTGTAGATTCAAGAGCATGAACTACCTTCCCAAAACTCCCAGTAATCCACCACTGTCTCGGATCTGCTGCCTAGTGACCTTGCACACACGGACTCTGTAATCTCAGAGGTTCACAGATCACTTTTGTAGAATTACATCTCACGTGTCAGCGAGAGCTCTGCGAAGCACCCTGTGCACACAGCATCAACCCACCTGAAACAGTTTTTCAAAGCTTTCAATAAAGCTCTTCTTCAAAACTCAGCTTTAACTACTACAGACTAAGCTGGAGACGTCAGCAAGAAACAATTCAAAGCTTTAGAATGCAAACCTCTGCAGCAGCTCTTCACATCCTTCACGCGTGACCCGGAACAGAGAGATTAATCACACTCAACAACACCTGACCAGTCTTTCGGGGAAGACCCAACTTCCAACTGACACTGCAGAGCAGCAGAAGGCTCTTCCTTCACCACAGGCTGTTCCACTGCAGCAGGTGAAATTCAAGACTGATGACTGTCAAGTACAGGATAGAGAAAACACACCCCTACCGACAGAAGCACCACTAAACCCTCCAAGTTAGCTGCTACTAACATGGGGAAAGGGATCGCTGAGTACCACTCACCACAGCTTCCAAGCGCCAGCTCGGTGCTCAGCAGGAACTGGAGACACAGAGCAGAACCCTGACGAGCACTAGGAAAGAGAGGGAACAAGAACAGGAACCACGTTCTGTCACACCGCGTGCAAACACTGATCTCAAGTGCTGCACAGCTATAATTACCGCCCCCGGAAGAGGGGTCACAGAGAAGATGACGGGTGAAGGGGAGGCACGGACTGGCTCTCATTGTAAGACTTTGCAGACTGGAGGAGAGACAACAAATGAGACTATGAGAGGGACTAATGCGATTGACTCAGCAACAGCCACGACGTTTTAGGGTAAGCAGTTAAAACACTTCAATAAGGGTACCAACCCTTACGTTTCAAACCCTCTGAACGCAGCTCAGCTACGGACCTTGTCGCCAGGAGATTTTTTTCCCGTGTTCCAAAGAACACGGAAAGATTAAGAACGTCCTCCTTGACAAACGCTGAAACACACCATATTGGTGCTGCACTGCTGCACGACCGCGAAGAAATCCGAGCACTACCAGAAGCTTACTCCATCTCCTTGTCTGCAAGCACCCCCAGAGCTCACCTGACCTTTTCGGCAGAAAAGCAGTCACGGGGAGAGGAGAAACTCGTTTCAGTACCCCCAACACGGGCGAAGCTCCGACCTCACAGCTGCTGGGTGTGCCAGCGGAACAGGCAGGTTTGTTTAAAACCATCCATTAGCGCCGTTCCCTTCCGCTGCCAGCTCTCTTTGGGAATTAAAGCTGGCAGAATGTCATCTCCCCCAGGAGCAATCTGCTGAAATTAATTTGCCCTTTCACTGTAACGGGAACACAAACCCGAGAAGACACACAAATCACTGCCCTCCCTTCACTCTGCAGCTCCTTCAGGGAAGTGCCCTTTGTCCTCCTGGCAACGCCGTCGCACGTTTGCACACCATGACTTTTCACGCGGTCTAACGCGCACCCCGTGGGTCTGCAGTACTGCAGAACCGGCTGCTCTGTGCAAGACACCGCTACAGCGGCTACAGTCCTCACTGCGAACAACCCCAACGCTTCACCAAGGCACAAGCGCACCGCGTACCTTCAGGGTCCAGCCTCAGCTCTTAGGCCGTCGTCGTTACCTGCCATTCCGACAGAGGCGTGAGGAACGCGGCCCCGCATCGCTCGCTTCCGCGCTGGCAGTCTCGCACTCCAAAAACGATTAACAGCCAGCACTGCGAGCACCCAGGGTTGTGCTCTGTCACCCTCCAGGACACCGCTCCAGCAGTGCACTGCAAAAGCGAGTCATCGGCCAAGCTCTGTCTTAAAAGACCGCAGGCCATCCTTTCAGCATCACACTCCGTACACTCACTTCACTCCATCACCGTCTTGAAACGGGGACCACGTCTGGCACAGAAGTAATGGTTCTCAATCCACTGACACTTGCGTCAGCGGCCCGCAACTCTCAGCCAAGGGGCAGGCACGAGCAACACGGTGACCGCTTGGGCAGAGCGGGTTCTGCCATTTACTGGAGCCAAACGTAACCGGACTCCTGGCTACACGACTGCGCTCCATAAACGTCGCTCTTGCGCAGCACAGAGCCAGAGGCTCTTAAGGACAGAAACTCACAATGATGTTCCGGTCCCACCTCCGGCCTAATTCAGTCCATAAATCTTGCATGAACTTAGTCCTGCTTCTCCGAGCTTCCCACACAGTTGCTCTGTGGCTAATTACTGCTCACAGGATCACTCAGGTTGGAAAAGACCACCCGGGACCATCGAGTCCAACCACCTACCCTACCTTACAAGTTCTCCCCTAAACCAGATCCCCCAACACTTCATCCAAATGAACTGTGAACACATCCAGGGATGGTGACTGAACCACCCCCCTGGGCAGCCCAGTCCAGGGCCCGACCGCCCTTTCTGGGAAAAAATGTTTCCTCATATCAAGTCTAAACCTGCCCTGTTGTCACTTGAACCCTGTTCCTCTTGTTCTGTCACTAACTGCTTGTGAGAAGAGACCAGCACCAACATTTTCACGAGGTCCCTTCAGGTAGCTGCGGAGAGCTATGAGGTCTCCTCTCAGCCTCCTCTTCTTCAAACTGAAGAGCCCCAGCTCTTTCAGTCTTCCCCCATCAGGTTGATTCTCCAGGCCCTTCCCCAGCTTAGTCGCCCTCCTCTGCACCTGCTGTCACAAACCTTCCACTACCGATATTAACACAGAAATCAAACTGTATCTCGGCCGTTTCTAGAACACATCAGCCAGGCTGCTCCTTTTGTCACCTTCACCTGGAAATACCCTTTCCAAAGCCCCCTGAGGATGTTGCCTGAACCACCTCCCACCAGCCAATACCCTTCCTGGGTGGTTGATGTTGGCAGATACCACACAGCAGAGGAAAACCACCTAGCTTCCATCCACACGTTTGAAGGGTTTTCCCAAACAGACCGCGGCACAGCAAGCTCCTCTTCACCAGCCCACCAAGCTCCCCGCTCCTCCTGACACCTGCCCCTCCAGCTCCAAGGGACTAGTGTTTGGAAGCTTTTGCCACAGCATCACTGCAGCCCTCATCACAGACCTCTAGACAAGCCAGCTTGGCCTTTACATGCTCTGTGCACTACAAAGGGAGCTTCCTTCAAACGCTGCGTTCCACGTATTGGCGAACAAGGCCCAGTACATTACCTAGCACCTGGTCTAAGGCATCCTTAAACTAAAAAGCTGGTTAAACCCACACGCTCAGAGTTAATCCCCAACGACAACAGATCCCGTTGCGGAGCACACTCCTAACGCCTCTGTTCCCAATCCGTGCACTGCTTCCGATTCCCAACAACGTCCCTGCAATGCACAAAGTCACTTCATGTCTCCCACACTGTCAGAACAAAGCAACGTCCCAAGCACTTAATGCACCTGACAGCAGCAGCATCCCTCTCCCGTGTGACAGGTGCTATCCACTGTCTGGTACACTGTGGGATCATTTACAACAGCTATAACGGTGACAGCACAGTGACGGTGCTGCTTCGGTGAGAAGCGACCGCGCGGAACGCTGCCCGTGAGGTGCCACCCCAGGATTCCTCTAGAAGGAAAACAAGCACGTAGTGTCTGCTGGAGCTCAGGGCAGGTCTTCCCCTGCTCATACAACGAGAGGTTTTACTCAGAATATTAAGTAGCTAAACTCATAAAGATGGTCTAAAACAACCTTAACAGAAGCGTGAAAGCTGTGGACGGAAAGGGAAAGGAATGAGGAGCCAGTAATGTTTTTCACTATTAAAACCCCACTTTGGCGGAATTAAAAGCGTCTGTGGCAAACGCGCTGACACTTGCTTCGTGCCGCAAATACCAAATTAGATGCCTCCATGACAACAGAGACTTGTGCAGAATTCCTTCCCTCCCCACTCCATCGCTTCTTACTGCTGAAGAATAAAATCACTAAAATAACAATTTGAAGCGAAAAGACCCAACCCTCCCTTCCTTTAGTAGGGACCCAAATCACCCCAGGCGACGACTAAACTCACTCACCTGTTCTTACCGTACGGCACTGCCAGAGTCAGGCACAGGCCACTCACTTTCTAGTGAAGCAACAACAGGTCTCATTCCTCTGTTCTCTCTCCCCTCTTACCCAGTTCACCCCCAGATTTACAGAGCTCAGAGCCTTTTACCAACACCCCCCTTCCTCCCTTCACGAAGCAGCATTTCATCTCTGTGAAACAACATCCAACAGACGTAACAGCCAAGGAAAGGCACCGCTCCTTTCTTTCCACAGAAGACCGTTTCCAAAGGCTTTAAGTTGGCTGAAGCAGCGAAGATTATTTCACTGTCAGCATTTCTGAGGTAAACGACACCTCTCCGAGTGTTAACCCCACAACCAACCGCAATACATGCAAAACATGAACAGACCTAACCAAGCAAGAGCGACACACTCGAGGCGTTTAGCCTCTAAAAAGTAGACACTGGTTCTCAAGTGCCAGTAAAATCCCAGCAGCTGGTCTCGTGGGCGCCACAGGGTGATGTTCCTCACACGAGAAGGATGTTTACCTACCTGAAGACCAGCACAGGTGCTCTGGATTCGAGCTCGCTCTAGGAAAAAGAAAATCCTACGTACTGAAGAACAAGCTATCGATTTGTTTTCCAATCACGTCTGGAAAGCACAGAACATCTCTGGCGTCATGCCTGCTCTGCAGAACACAGTGGCTCACGAAAAGCACTTCACACAGAATCACACAGTATCTTTGGTTGGAAGAAACCTTCAAGATCATCAAGTCCAATCTTGGACCCAGTACTGCCTATCCCCTAGCCCCTGTCCCTAAGCACTGTGCCTACAGACCTCTGAAATCCCTCCGGGGATGGGGGCTCCACCACTGCCCTGGGCAGCCTGTTCCAGTGACTGATAACCCTTTTGGTGAAGACATTCTTCATAACATCCAGCCCAGACCTCCCCTAGTGCAGCCTGCAGCCATTTGCTCTGGTCCTAACACTTCCCCGTCCCTCTCCTCGTTCCAACCTCCTTTCGGGTACCTCAGCGCAATGACAATGCCTCGCCCCCAGCCTACTTTTCTTAAGGCTAAACAATCCCAGTTTCATCAACCCCTCCTCTGAAGGACTTGTGCTCCAGACCCTTCACAAGCCTCAGTGGTTGTCCTCCTCTGGACAAACATTAGCACTTCAGGTCCTTCTCCTAGCGAGCGGCCCAGAACTGAACACAACACTCAAGGTATGGCCTCACAAATGCCAAGCTCAGAGGGACAGTCACCTCTCCACTCCAGCTGGCCACACTGCTTCCAACAGGATGCTGTCAGCCTTCTTGGCCACCTGAGCATACTGCTGGCTCCCGTTCAGCAACTACCAAGCAACACCCCCAGGTCACTTTCTCACCACACGCTGCCAAGCCTGTGACACCAAGCCTGCAGCACCGTTTCCCGCACGCAAGTCCCTACACCCTCCTCAGGCGCCAGTCGCACACCCAGACTCCTAGACCACAGCAGGGGAACGCACAGGAGATTGCGAGAAAACTGATGGAAATCCGAACACTCAGCGCGGGACCCCTTCACAGCAAAGCCCCGTGTAGCAGGGGTTCGGGTGACGTTCATCTAACACCAAAGTAATCCAGCACGAAAATCTAGTGAAACCTGCAACTTTCAACCCTTCTAGCTCTCTTTTCCACGTCAGTCCGCTGAGACTTGTTTGGCGCTCCTCAGACCCGCGGCTTTTGTTCGCTCGTTCCTCTGCAAGGGATTAGAAACTGAGCTGTCAGCTCCCAAACTGGTTTACATAAAGCAGCCCTAATTAGAGCCTAAGTCTGTTACAGTCAGCATCACCAGAGATCTTCACAGTTCTCTGAGCATCTCAAAGACCATTGCGCTGCTCGACAGAACAGATTAAATGCACATCTGCTATTGATCTTCAAACAATTACAGAACAGAAGCTACGGAGATTATCGGTGCAGATGAAGCGAAGTGACTAAGACTGCAAATTGAAACACAAACCGCCGCGTGTTAGTCTTGAGAGCAGAGCACAGCTTCATTGTCGAAGCTGCACCGAACAGCAGGAGGACTACAGCTTCTTCACCACCATGAAGGGACTAACCCAGACGACTGCTTTTCAGTGAGAGCCTATTCTGGAGAAGGCACCCTCCATTTTCAGTACCACTGAGAACTGCAACACTGGTGGTGGTCTTCAGTTCACTCCCAGAGATGCTGAGAGTTTCCTGTGCTTCACATCCATGAGATACTTCAATGTAATTAAAGAAACCACAGGAGCGGTAGTTCCAGCTCCACACGAGGCTGCAAAAACGCAGAGTCTCTGCAGGGACCTGGTGTGACACCTGCAGCCTCAAACGACTCACGTTCAGCATGCTTTCCCTGACGAGCCTGCCCCAACACACAACGACCGACAACACTGAGCCCAGTATCATTTTACTTTAAAAACACGACACCCCCCTCCCCCCCCCCCCCCCGACAAAATTAAAAACAGATCTATTTACTCCATAGCGAGAAGCACTCTGGCTTATCACTTTCCTCAAAACATTTCAGTGCTCTCTTCTGCTCCCAACCCTTTACAGCACCACAACACTTCACAAGATTTGCCTCTGCCCACTTTCCCTCTGAAGGGTCCAATAACTGACATGTCCCTGCTGCCCCGGAAGGCAACACAACAGGCTCGACGCCATTAACTTAGCTCTTCCGCGCACGGAGAAGTCGCTATAAGCAAGAGCTGCCAGCAAGCACAAGCTCACAAAGCTCTGCAGAAGCCTGCTGGAATGGCTCAGTGCACTCACTCCAGAGTGTTTTCGACGGCAGCGCTGACAGACCGCGCTTTCCAACCCTGTCTCTCACACCACAGCGGTGCACCGCGCAAGACAACAAGTATTTGCGCTACCTGCTTGATGCTGAAGCTCCCTAATCAGAACACTGCATCTCTCTGGGGATGCAGAAAGCATCTGCAGCAGCAGCTCTTCGGCAGGCAGCCAGCACTGTGCCAGAGACACTCTACAGCTTCAGCCAGGCGCTGCAGACATTGACCATTTCATACTGGGACGCCCAACATCTTACTTTCAGTCAGGGCCAGCCCACAGCCTGACAAGCCAAGAGACCTCTAAACAAACCCACATTTGTGCTTCCACCTCAGAACACCCAGGGAGGCGCCTGCCGCCCTGCAGACAAGCACACCTCGCCAGGCTGGAACCGATCTGCAGGAAGGTGCCCGATCCGCACGCACAGGAACACGGGTGGAACCGAGGCGGGTTTCTGTACGGCACAGTCTACGCAACGGGATGAGAGCCAAAACCAAAACACAAGTGACACGGGTTCAGCCGGTACCTCAACAATCCTCTGGGACCGTGAGGCACAGAGCAGGAGCAGCGGCAGATGGAGGCAAGTGGAGCCTTGGCAAAGCCCGGGGTCTGCCCAGGGAGAGCGTTTGCACAAACAGTGTGGAGAAAGGAACTGACGGGCTCACGTGGGGACTGAACAGTAAACAACTCTGATGCTAGGGCAAGTGTGGATGCCTTCTGGTTTTGGACCAGCTCCAACTCTGAACGAGGATGCAGGGCCCTACTAGAGCGCATTAGCAAGAACACCAGTCCTCTAAACCTGTCAGTTATAGAAGTGAAAACTCTTTACCTTTACCCAGACAAATTGTAGAGCTTCAACTTGCCACACAAAGTACAGGAGGTAGAGGTACAAGGGTACATGAAGCACAGGGAGGCATTTGAAACCAACCACTTCTAGGAGTATTTCCTTAAAGAAAACAAACGCATTCTGTGCTCTCAGAGCACAATTACTTCAACACACAAAGGTTCATTTTACTTTCAGAAGATTAAGCTTCCAGAAAGGGCAGCAGCCCTACAAAAAACTACTAGTAAGCAAAGGAGTTCAAACGAGAAGGGAGTTGCTGTCAAAACGAAGGTTTCTCAGCGGTAGGGGCTGTTTAAGGCCAAGCAAGGTCTAATGCAGCCACTCCTTAACCAATTAATTTCAGAGGAAAACCGAGCTGCGGTGCCACTCGGTCAGTGGCAGCTGTGTTTTGAAAGGGTCTTGCCGCTCCCTTCTGTCCCCAGACACTCATGTCAGCACTGCAGGGGTGCCAATCCAGCTGCCTGCACGCCCGTGCTCCAACAACCACCCCATTTACAAGGGAAAGCGCCAGTCAAGAACCAAAGCAGTAAAACCACCCCAACCAAGCACAGGGTTACAAGTACAGCCTGTACAACAACAGCCCTCTATTCTGAGGAGAGAAGCGGAAGGAAGAGCAACAGAGACACACGAAATTGGGCTCTGCCCTGCACCAACAACAGACGCAGCCTCTTCAGGGAAAATCATTCCCATCTGGCCAGAGACTGCACTCCCACTCTGCTTCTCCTCCCCTGTTTCCAAGTCTTCCCTTCCCCAGCACAGAGAACCCCACCCAGCCCCACAAGCCTTACTGTCCTCCTCAGGTTTGGCGTGCTACACGCACACAAGCTAGAACCAGGTCGAGCTTTCTGTAGGCAGCAAGGCTGAGCTCAAAAGACTAGATGTGACTTCCAGCGCTGCGTCTGATTCAACAGGCGAGACACCTGCTGCAGTGAGCAGAGCCGGGCAAAGCTGGTGGGCTTGTTTGTTTAGAATAGGGCCCCACTGCTTCATCCCGACAAAGCAGACTTGTGTTCAGAAACCAGTTGCCTTCTATGAACACCAGTGCCTGGAGGGGCCTGCCAGGCTCTCTCTGGGTGTAAACAGACAACAGATAAGACTCTGAGACTCCAACACCCCAAGCCCTGGCCTGCCAGTCTAACGCAATCACACAGCCACCACAGAGTTCTGCATGCACATGCAAAAACCTCATGCCCACCGTGTTCTTCTGCACTTCTCAGGACAAAAACTCCTGCACCCTGAGAACAGAAGCAAACCCGCTCCCCCAAAAGACCCCAAACAGGAACTTGCGAGTTACAACCGCACTGCAGCAACTGCTCGGGGATCACAGACTCGTCCGGGATTGGAAGGGACCTCGAATCAGCAAGCTCAGGAGCTGACAAGGTTTCCAGGCAAGACTGTACAGAACTAATCCTCAATAAAAGGCAATTACTGTGCCCAGCGTACTGAGAACTGCCATCGCTTGGGCTTCCCACCTTGTAAACTTCCCGCAGACCCTTCCTCTACCCGTTTCCTGCTGGCAGAGGAACTACCTCTGTTCCTGCTCCTCTATACTACAATCAAAGGAGAAAAGGAGGCCGACACCAGAATTACCAGAACTAACTGGTATCAGATTGCTCTAAGATGGGACGCCACAGAAACAGAACTCGAGGCAGAGGTCCCCATTAAACCTTGTGAGAGCTCATGAGCCAAGCCTGCAGAGATTGCTTTCGACATTTATGTGCCTCCAGCCATGAAGGCAATCTCATTTAAAAGCCTTCCCTTGTCTCCCAAAGGAAAAACAGGGAGGGGAAAACCCACCCAACACACACCCCTTAGTGCATTCTGATCACAACGCAGCATCGCACGCCTGAGCTTACACACGTGCTCCACACCAACACCCGCCGGTCTGGGCGGCTGCCCTGACTGCCTACAACACCATGTTTAACACACGGCTGTGCTTCTCACCTGTCCTCTTCCAAACAGTCCAACCCACAAGGGTTGATCTTAACCCTCGGAACAACTCCGACTGCTGCAATTGTCGTCAGTTCATTACTTCCACTGTACTGGTAAAATCCCCAGTTTTCCCGGTTCCCAAAACACACCTTCACACAACAGCAGTCCACCACTTCTTCAGAAATGCAGCTTCTGATGTGTGAGAAATGAAGTCTTGACTCAACACAAAGTCCTTGTCTTGGTGGCAGATACTAGCCGGGCACTTGCATTTGAAAGACGTCGCGTTGCTTACGGCAGATGCCCTTCTAGAAAGATTTACATCTCTGAAAAGCTGTTTAACACCACAGTTCAGGACAACAGGTTCTGGACAGGACCTCCAAGGCTGGTATTACTTAGGAATGAGGGAAAGTACTGCTGAGTATTTATGAAGCACCCCCCCTCCCCGTACTGACTTGAATACCCGCACCGGGGACATGACACAACATACAGGCTGCACTCTGCTCTTCACAGCTGTATTTTACTTCCGACTATCAAACGCACCCGCTGCAAACTGCCAGGGACATCTCACACACACGTTTAATGACTGCTTGGGCTCATTCAACAGACCCATAACAACAACCCCGAGTCTCTGTTCAGCACAGCAGAAAGAACCTCTTTAATATGAAGGTTTCTAGATCCACCTTCGCCTGACCGTGGCGCTCGCAAACTTGACACCCAGCAAAGAGCAGCAGCAAATGCTGAAGTATCCGAGGAACATTTCAGCCACAGAGGCTGTGGCTGGTTTTGCTTCCAACGCTCCCAGGGTTTTGAGGAGATTATACCTTGAAGCGACACTGCCCGCTTGGAACCCAGTCAACGTAGAAAGAAACAAACTGGATTTGCATTCATTCCACATTCCTCAGCTATCCTAATCCTGCTGACAAGCCTCACAGCTTCGAGAGCCTCTCTGCAGCAGGAGCAGCAAACGACTGCTCACAGAACCAAACCAAGCATGAAGACCAACACGATTCTACCCCCTTGCCATTTCCTTACTTGTACCAATGCTGGATAAAGGGTTTTGTGACAGAACTGCGATCGCTGTGTTGATAAGCAGTCGCACATGTTTGTTAACCAGGCTGCTATCAAAAGCACACACACGCTGCAGAGACAAAAGAGATCCTTCGTTTGTTGTTGTTCTTTGAGAGTGGAACAAATTACATCTTCTAGAAATTGATTGTCAGTGGCTGGAAGCCCAAATCTGCTTCATCTTCCAGCATAATGACAGGAAGTAAGGTCACTGTCAGCTTCTAATTGAAAACATCTTCAAACCTCTGCTCCAGATCAGGACTTTGTTCCGTGGCACGTGGCTTCATTCCCACTACGTCACACACATTAGCCCCAGCTCGACATCAGCTCTGGTTTCAGAGGCAGACACCCACTGGAGAGGTTACCTGATCAGAATCCGGCATAGCTGATAAACAACAGCCTGCCTCGCATTCAAAAAGCAACCCAATATTAGCCCAGAGGGGTCTGCTACACACACCAACGCTTGGAGCTCAGCCTCGGAGCGCAGCTCAGCTGAGGCACTGTGGCTCTGTGGCTGAGCGCTCCTGCCCAGTGCAATCTGCACACACGGGGTGCAATTTATTTCCCCCAGAACTACAGACCACAGGGAAAGGAGAGCCAGGCTCAACATCTAATAGCATTCACACCCAGTCAGGAGGAGAATAAACAGTCCCCGCACCACCCTGCAAGAGCAGCTAACTGCCTTTAGATTAGAAAAGGCACTTAAACACTCAGAGTATTCACAAACTAGTTCCATGCACTACTGACTAACAAGAGCTAACAAAAAATAAACCCATCTTCTCCTGTAAGTTTGGTTTCCTTATTCGTTACGAAAATACTCAATAGGAAATTCAGTCCAAAACTCTGCTAATTAAGAAAAAGAAGTAGTCTGAAAACAAAACCCCTCAGTTGTGCTAATACTGCTTCAGAAAAACCCATCCTTAGCTGGTGTTGTCGACCTTTCCTCTGCGATCCTTTATTTCCAAACACATCTCTAGCTCTCAAACACCCTATTAGGCACCGGAGAGTTTTCTACTGACTCCAGCTACTCCTTTGGAAAATGCTCTATGCAAGTGCCTCGGTGTCTTCTGTACAGCAAGTTCCAAAGTTGAGATGCTGGCATCACACACACATGTGACTCTCCAACTTACCAACATCAAGCAGCCCTCTTCTTAACTAAGCCTTCCACCATCAACCCCCTAATACAGACTCTCACCCACTCCTACAGTAGCCCCAGGCCCTCATGCTAGCTCTGCTGTTCTTCACTTCAGTACTCTCTCGATCCAAGCTCCTGTCCTCCCTCTCACTCGCCCTGCCACACCAGCCCATCTCAGATGAAGGGCACAAAGGCAGCCACCACTCCACCACATGCCCAGAACAGCTTCATCAGGACACGTTCGCTAAAGAGCCCAGTTCCGCACACACGTGAGCAGGGGCCACCACACACCGATCTTGCCAGGACACCCAGGCTGCTCTTGCAGCGCCTGCCACCTCAGCCAGGAAACTCAGCCACTTCCCAGTCACCAGGTGGTGGTGGTGGGGACTTGCTGTCTCAGCAACTGAGGAGCAGACCCTTTGCACTGACACAGACTCCCAGCTGTGTGCTGTGCTGTCTGACCCTGAGGACAACACAGACAACGGAAAGCTCTGGTCCGGTGATATTTATGTGTTCAGTCCCCCAGTTATGCTGCTTCACTCAGCACTTCTTCCCTTCACTGAGGGCAAGGGTAAAGCCTACACTCCATGCTGAGACAGGCAATGCTCCAGCTTGCCCAGCTACGCATTCACAGAAATACCAACAGAGTGTTCTGAACACTAACCCTACCTCTCCTCATCCTAACAACTGTTGCTGACGAACACAGTAAGTGGAATCACACCCACACCACTTACACCACCTGTCCTCCCAGTGACATTGATGCAGCACCATCAAATGGTTCCGAAACTGAACTTGCAGAGACTGACTTTGATTATTCCCCCAGCCTGGCACCACTGAAGTCACTGCAGCAAGGACTGCAGAACACCCTCTGACACCTCGCACAACTGCTAAGCCTAAAATCAGCCGTTCGAGACTTCAGCGGTGTCACGACTGAGACTGCTCACGGGATCCTAATTCCGCTTTTCTCTGTGTGAACACTGAGACACAGGTTTTAACCGCACAACCACCGCCTGTTTCTTCGTTTGAACAGCACAGCTGCTTTCAGAAACGCACTGCCACGGCCCCCGGGTAAGTTATGGGCTGTCTGCACATCGGTACCGCGTCACAGGAGCACTATGTACTCAAGGAGACATTTCTGCACCACTGTGCAACACGCTTCCCTCAGACCATCACACACACTGTTCACGACTCGGGTGGCAGACTGCATTACTGCCCCAACCGCTGCAGTTCGGGCTTGCTCTACACGAAGATGTCACTCAAACCACAAAACCAAACAAACTCCTCCTCCGGTTTGACGCAGCACAGCGCGTCTGCCCATCTACAAGGCCACGTAACAGGAGCCTCCGCATGGTGAATGTGTGTTGTGACTCCACCTTCTCACCCCTGTTCTCCATACTGGGCAAGCTGGCTTGTCACCGCTGGGCCCTGACCACTCCAAAGACAAGCGTCTTGGCCTTCCGATGAACGGTTTGTGAGCGCTTGCTGTTACCACCCCCAAACATCTCACACGACTTTGAAACCCAAGCAAGGACCCACAGCCATGGAATCACCTTCTTGCAAAGGGCGAAATTAAGGACCGAGGTCAAGCTCCGAGTGCTTCGTGTAACGCACTAATGAGCGGTTGGAGTCGCAGGCACAACCCCCCGACTTCTTTGGCAACCGCAAGCACCCAGCATTTCTGCAACAGAGACCCCAGAGGGCTGGTACCCAGGTCATCAGTGACCGCCTGTGGGAAGCCTGGTTCAAGCAAATTGCTCACATCCCTGAAAGTCTGCTACAGCGACACAGTTCAGTTGTCTGGGACAAGATTTAACTACATTAACAGCGAAAGCTTTACCCTAACCTCCCTGTCCCTCACCTCACACCTTCAAACATCTGCTACGCAAGCAGCGAGAGTCCTACACACAACTCCATCTGCTATCCAGCACCCATTTCTCCCCGAAGCGGGATCCATTTTGTACAGTGACTATGACAAGAGCCCTGCCTGGGCCTTGCTCTGTGTCTGTGCAGGTGCCCACACAGTTATCTATAGGGACACAGGCTTTGTGACGACGCGAGTACAGCTACACTCCAAGTTACAGGCACAGAACCAGGTGACAATGGCACAGGCTACTCTAACGCTAACGTTACCAATCTGCTGGCTGTCGTCTCTGCAGTTCCCGTGTGCTGGCACAACATCTGTGCAGCAAGTTTCCCACTTTCTCAAACAAACTCTGGAAAACACCTCTGCCACAAGGCTGACACCCTCACACCCATAAAACATTCAAGGTGCAGCAGGAGATCGTCATGGTCCTGACCGAGAGGAAAGGGAGAACACTCTGCAGTCCTTGGGTCTGTGCCAAACTCTGGAGCCAGTGTCCCACCACAATGGGCACACACTTTCTGGTTCCTCAGTTCCAAGCTCAGCGTTTACAGCCACATCCCTTCCAGTCTTGTCCCAGTCTCTTATCTTCCCTACTTCTACGTTTTTGCAGGTTTACTGTCCTTTCTCAAGCCGAGTGCACCCATTCCACAGTTTGCTTATCCTACTGCCAGGCTGCACTGCTTCTTTCTTCATGTATTTCTTCTAGGATTAACTTCTGCACTGCTTCATCCACAGACCCACTTCCTGCTACTGATCTAATGTCTTGCTTCCTAGCCTTCCCTGCCCTGCCAGTCAGCGCTTCCTTCATCTCCCAAACCCTCCTGCCTCTTCCCCTCCTACTCCTAGCACTGCCAGCTTTCTGCACACCGTGAGCAGAACACTAATCAGAAAAGGTACTTCGACCCTTCTCTCACTCCTGATGCTTCACTAAGACAGTCTCACAGGGGCTCCTTCTCAAAGGCTTCCTTCCAGCTCCTTACTTCAGCCTGATGCAGTCACAGGTGACCACAGAGCACCGCGCCACAAGGCAGATGCCTGGGTTCTCATAAAGAACATGAAGCGCTCTGCACCTCCTGAAACACAAGGCCCTCCTAAAGTTCAGCCCAGCCCCACTTCGACAGACTGTCACAGGGAAGTTCAGTCACAAGGTAGGCGAGGAGGTCCCACGAGAACAGGCTATGACCAGGTTCTAAGCAGACAACAAGCAGCCGCGCTCACCCCCATCACAGCCAAGTGTTCCCAAACGCCGTTGGTACGAGCTTCTGGAAAAAATCGCTTTCAGAGCAGAAGCAGAGAAAACATCCCTTCAGAGCAGCCACAATCTGCCAGAGCATTAAGCTAAGGGCACTAAAGCTGTTCAGCAAAGCTGGCAGAACTCAAAGCAGAAACCATTGTTCTCCTCTTGCCTCAACATCACAAGTTGCTGAACTCTTTCCACTGACATTTCGCAAAGAAAAAAGCAGCTTCAGCCCACAGCAAAATGCACAACCTGTGACACGTCCATGGAAACAGTTGAGCTTGCCCGCAGTAAAGCAGCTGTAGTGTTTCTTATAAGCATCTTACAACATCTTACAGCTTCAGTACGAGCAAACACAGCCAGCCTCGTCTATCACTTCCTTATTCTGTGCTTTTGTAGGCAATTAACTGCATTGATTACATCTGCGGTGTCAGCATCGATGGCCACCTGTGTCTTTTCCCCTTCTCTTGCATTAGGAGACACCACCAACCCACTGCTCTTCTGAAAAGGTTTTTCCACTGGTCTTCAAAGCAGCTGTGTCCAATAACACCAACGGCAGAAAACACAGCATATACAGGGAGCGTCAGCGAGCTCTGACACTGAGCTCACGTGCGCTTAGCAATCACTGCAGAGAAGCACAGAAATGTGGCTTCTGCAGGGATTAACCACACAGACATCATCGCACGTAACCTCGGAGCGCAGAGCTGGCCACGCTGCCGATGGCTCCGTCAAAGTGCAAACCTCATACAAGAGCTAAACTCAAACATACAAGCCAACACAAACCCGCGCTGTTCGTTAAACACCATCACTGATCTTGGCTTTGGGGTTCTAGGATAAACCTAAACAACAGCTTCTGCTGCTTCCTTAAGGGTTGCTAGTCACACACAGGTTCCCATGACACGCTCCAGTTAACAACTCTTACACAAATAGTGCTGCTCCTGCTGCGCACCACAAAGGGCCAGTCTGGAGACACCAGCAGTTAAGGACGTCGTCCATACCTCTTACACAATCAGCGTTACTCCGACTGTCTGCCACAGTGGGCTGGAGACACGCTGGTAGTTTAGGACATCAGCCATGAACAGATTTGCTGTCAAATGAGGGAAACCCATGTTCCCACAGCTCAAGTGAGGCAGTCTTATTAAGTCCATTCTGCTTCACTTCTCTCGCAAGGAACTCCCTCACACACACGTTCTGGATTGAGAAGTAATTACTGGCTCATCAGAACCTGCTGCTGCAGCACGAACCACTGCTCTTTAATGGGTCCAGTGCCTGGAATCCATCACTCAAGGTAGGTCAGAGCTGTTAAAGCCTGCTTTGCTGAGGGCACGCTGCATTTCACGTCCCAGCCCTGCCTGAGAAATCCAAGATCTTGCTTCACTGACAACAAACATCACTGACAGGAGAGACACAACTGAACAAAAAGCTGCCCTGTCCGCTCGCTTGTTTCGCACTCTGACTCCTTGAAAGGACGTGCAAAGACAAAACACGTTTCCTCGGGCAAGAGTACCAGTGCAGCTGCAGACAGGAGGCTGACACAAACAAAGGCGGCACAGCACACAACACAATCTTACATGGAATCCATCAGCCAGATGGGTTTGCTGTGAAAATGAACTGGAAGCAAGCTTGACAGGCTGAACTGGCCACAAGAGACACGATGGCAACTTGAGTGTCTGCAACACACTCGTGCAATTAAGCTGAATAAACAATATCCTGCAACTGTCCCATAAGGCTGCTACATCTGATTCCTTGCCTGACCTCCACAACTCGTCTTTAATCCCCAAGTCTCTGAGGAGACTCACCACAGACTTTTCCAAGTCTGGCGTCGAGCTCTCTCCCATGAAAACAGCGCAGCAAGGAAAGATAAATCCTCCTGATTGTCAGAGCGGGAGCTGCACAGATTGTGCGATGGAACAAAAACACAAACGCAGCCTGATCTGAGCAGAAGCACTCAGAGCCCAACGAAGCCCCAGTCCAGCCCAGACATGCTCCAACGCGTACCTACTTTCGGCACATGAGTAGCCTATCCACAGATCAAGTTCAGCAGCTGCTTAACTGCGGGCACTGAAGCCCTGATTCAGTGACATGTGGCTGCAGTGGGAACTGGATCAAGCATTCCAAACCCCAAGTTGACTTACTACTAAGTTTTCTTAAGTACCAACGTTCTACTTGCTACTCCAACTGCATGCAAGTGGCTCTAACAGCCACTCAACTCCTGTCAGTGATGTTTAAGCCTACTGCATATGACCAGTATGCACCTCTTCTGCATTATACCACCAAGGCTAGAGAAAACATCAGGGCGATGGCTGTGCCCTGATTTTTTTTTTAAGTGATATAGGCCCCAGACAGAGAAATGAGACTCCAGACGTGCTTTTTAATAAGGCATCTCACCCTAACAGGAAAGGAACCAACAACGCTTGGCCTCTGCAATCCTTTAATCTCTACAACCCACAGACCATTTCTGAGAGGTCCATGAAAAGCAACCTCGCACACCAAGCTTGTTCTGAGTGCGCTAAAGGTCACGGTACCTGATTCACATTGCCAGTGGAAAGAGAAAATGCAGAGGACTCACAAACGGAAACAGCTTGAAGGCTCATGCCCTACGCTGAGCACAAAGGCATCGCTTTGGGCAAGATCTGTTGTCTCCCAGTGCTCTCTTCCAGCAGCCCAAACACGGGCTCCGTTACATAACACTCGTGCTGTTTTCAAGTTATACAAGGCGGCACAGCAGTCACACAGGGTGTTTAGTTAAGTACTGCTAAGTATTAGACAAACAAAAGCCTTACTATGAAAATCCAGAAAGAAAACTCTGGCATCCTATTAACCTCGAGGAGGCAAAGAAAGCCAAGCAAGTCTCCAACTTATGAACCTCTGCCTTCTGCTGCTCGTGTGCAAAGCCTTCTCTGAACAACCACAATCATCACCATCTCTGGAGCTTACCAGAAATTACTAACACTCACACAGGTTGTAACTGGAACATCTTGTGTTGGCTACAGAGAGAGTTGGAGTGGAGAGTCGCTTCCCCGCAAAGCTCACCGGTTACCATTGGCACACCAACTGCTTTCCAAAGTGGAATTAAAGTCTTAAGGAAAAAACAAGCGTGTTGTGTAACACCAAGGCCTCCTGAGCACTCAACAACCACCGTCACGACTCTCGTGTTTAAACAAGAGCCAGTGATACTTTGCCCGCTACATGAAAGGCGCAGCGCAGCACAGCAGTGGATAAAAACGCGCTCTTTTCTGCCCACGACGTATGAAAAGGAAAACGCAGTCACAGAAAAACTACCCCTTCCCACAAAGTGGTGGTTCTTGTATTTGAAATAGAAGGAACTAGGATGAACTGAGAAGTGCCATGGAAGCAGAACAACTGATGCCTAGGGCCACCACAGCAGCGAGAAGGAAGAGAAAAGTCACTTACCTGGCTCTTTCACGGCTGGAAGGAACCTCACTGATGGTCTAGTTCCAACCCGCCTGCCACGGGTGGGGGCATCTCAGCAGAGCGAGCCACTCAGGTTCCTGGCCAACCCGACCTTGAACACCTCCCTGGGCAACCTGTTCCGGTCCCCCAACATCCTCACAGCGAGGGACTTCCCCCTAAGAGCCAGCCTGAATCCACCCTCTTTCATCTCGCGGACACCATCCTTGTCTCATCACCAGAACCCCCAGTACCAAGCCCACCTCCGGCTCTCCCGCAGGCCCTCCTCAGGCACCGCAAGGCTGCTGTAAGGTCCGAGCACCAGGGGAGCACTAGAGGAGACACTCTCGTTACCGAACAGTCCGTCCGTGACGCCTAGGGCCGCCACAGGGATGTGAGGAAGGGCAAACCCAAATGGGGAGGGGTTTTTTTTGTCACCGGTCCGAGGGGGCCACTCTGAAGCCTGCCCTGAGCCCAGCACAGCCGCCCTGAGGCCTCAGCGCTTCGCTCCGGCTGCGCGGGGCCAGCGTAACGGTGCCGTCCCACGGGCTGCGCCTCCTCCGGCTCCAAAGGCCGCCCGGCACTCCGCAGGTGCCGCCTCCAGCCACGGCGGCACCGCCGCCCGGGACCCCGGTGGACCGCCCCCCCGCCCCATCCCCGCGACCGCAGCACCAAGTCTCCCTCCGGGGGCCCGGCGCGGGGCGGACCCCTCCTTCCCGCAGGGGCTGCCCACGGCCCCGCGCGAGCAGCCCTCGAGCGGTGCGCGCGCTGCCGGCGGAGC
>JAOXOE010026621.1:0-21095 GCA_028565055.1 Phoeniculus purpureus
TCAGGTAGTGACAGGACTAGGGGGAATGGAGCAAATCTGGAGCTGGGTAGATTTAGACTGGATGTGAGGAGGAAGTTTTTCACTGTGAGAGTGGTGAGAGCCTGGAATGGGTTGCCCAGGGAGGTGGTTGAGGACCTGTCCCTGGAGATGTTTAAGGCCAGGCTGGATGATGCTCTGGCCAGCCTGATCTAGGGTGGAGTGTCCCTGCTCATGGCAGGGGGATTGGACTAGATGATCTTTCGAGGTCCCTTCCAATACCTAATGATTCTATGATTCTAACTTATTCCTATTTAATGCACTGTACCTTGCTGAAATTCAGATTATATTATTTGAAAGAGTGTGTTGTAATTATGAAACAAGCACATTATTCTCTAGAAAAAATACTGCAGGTTAGTTCACAGCAACTTTTTTTTATTTTTGCTGCAAACAACACATCTGACAACCCCCTAATTTATCTCCCACCATGAAGGAACTGAGTTATCGGGCTAATAAGCTTTGACACCTTTTTTACTAGAATTTGTGATGCCTGTTTTTAAAATGACACTACACAGATTAGAAAATGCTATATCATGAGATAATAAATGGCACCATGATTCTCTATAGTGAAGTCTAATCCTTCTTGTAGATTAATTCTCAGGACTGCCAACACTTTACCCTCAGTAAAGAGCTTTCAGTAAAAAATAAGTATGATTCATTTTGTGAAATAAGCTTGATCCTTCCTTACCTTTACTACTCCTAGTCTGCCTAACCTGCTGTTTTCATAAGGTGTCCTTTTCTGTAATAGAATTGAATTATGTAAACATAATTAACTGTTAAAATAATTCAATGCATTTTATAAAAGTAATTATATTTATGTTAAAATTAGATGAAAATCTTATTAGGTAAGGATGTCTGCTTTTTTTCCTGTTTCATCTGTAATGCAACCTTTAATGTAAAATTGAAACAAAATTAACATGCATTTAACCAGGGATGAAACGTTCATTCATTTTGGAGTTCTTCGTAGCATGACCTCAATAGCTGATGCTGTTTGATACACAGGAAAATAGAACTACCATATTGTATCTGATTAAGACAAACACATGCATGAATGAGTTCTATAACACAGTAAACCAAATTTAAGCCAGGCATACACGAACACTTTCTCCCACACTTTTTCCCCCCTTCCAATTTCTTTCTCTGGATACCTGATTTAATGATTGTTCCTATTATCTCCTCTGAGACCCACAGATTTATGTCAAGGAATAGGTTGGGGGTTTTTTTTTAAAAAAAAAAAAAAAGAAAAAATGGCAAATATTTTTCCAGGATATAGTTCGAGGCTTCTCCCAACCTCATCAATAATACTTATGGGTGACCTCATTAATGTTTATAAATATGTGAAGGGTGGGTGCCAGGACGATGGAGCCAGGCTCTGGTCAGTGGTGTCTAATGATAGGACAAGGGGCTATGGGTGTGAGCTGGAACATAGGAGTTTCCATATCAGTATGAGAAGGAACTTCTTCCCAGTGAGGGTGACAGAGCATTGGAAGGGGCTGACCATGGGGGTTGCGGAGTCTCCTTCTCTGGAGATATTTAGAACCCGCCTGGATACATTCCTGTGCAGCTTGTTCTAGGTGATCCTGCTGTCACAAGAGGATTGGACTAGATGATCTTTTGAGGTCCCTTCCAGTCCTTAATGTTCTCTGATTCTGTGACACTGTACCACAAATAAACCAGAACTACACCTAATATTCTTGTAGTTTACATCTTTGTTGTGTAATAGGACCCCCAGTCACCCCCAGATATTTGGACCCTGGACTCTTCCTTTTTGTGTTTGTAAATAAGCATGGACCTGTTGCTTATTTAATATATAATAAAACCAAGGAGACTTGTAAAAAAGAAAATTTAAGGCTATTTCCATAAGGTGAGTAGGCCACGTATTGCATTCAGGGCTTTTGATCTAAAGTCTTCCAGCAAGGTTTTATTTTTTTTCTGCTTCTCACAAGGATCAGAACCTAGATTCAAAAATAAACTTAAGAGCCACAGCACAAAACACTGCAACACCTAACTTCTGGGTACATGCTTCACCCAGAGCAAGACTCAGAAGCTATGCCTGGCAGCACAGGGTCTCTACACAGAAAAAAGTAAGGTGCCTTATGATGATATATAAAAGATCTAAAGAGCACAGTAGTGACTTGTCAAGAAGTAGCAAATGAGAATTGAGGAGTGCAGGTTTTTAAATCTTTCCCTTTTAGGGAGCTTAGGTGCTTTATTAAGTATTAGAAATAAGCATCTTTATATGTCAGAATAGCTGCAGTTCTCACATCTTGGGGATTTTTGCTCTTTTTGATGAAATAGCTTTAAAAGAAGGATGCATTCGTGGATATTTTGTGAGGTAGGTCAGACAAACAACAATCATTGTGGGTTTCCTAATCTTTAACTTTTCTTTGTTGGTGAGTTTGGGGGATTAAAGTAGTACTCCTAATAAGGAAGATCAATAGGGATTAACTTAAACAAAGTAGACATATAGTAGTCTGTAGGACAAGGTGCATCCAAGTGCCTTGAGGGAGTGGACTGATCTACTTGTGACACCATTCTCTATCATCTGCAGATGCTCATGGTGACAGGAGATGGTCTCAAATAACTGGAAAATGGTAAACATGCCATTTTCAAAAAGGCAAGAAGGAGAATGTGGGGAACTGCAGAGAAAATTCTTCTGTGTGGTGGGTTCAAGACCACAATTAAAAATCAAGGAAAAGAAAACAAAGCAGTTAGGTCTCAGTGAGATCTCGGATAGAATTTGCCAGACAACGGATAACAGGGAAAATGGAAAAGGTTTTATTAACTCTATAAACTGTATACAGAAAGAAGAAAAAGTTAAGCAAGTTAGTGCACACAAACTAAAAACTCTGTCACAAATGCCATCACATATTCTGAGAAAAATATTATGGGACATTACTATAGTATCGGTCCTTGGCTTTTTTACATTAGAGACCTGGGGAAAGAACATGCCAGTCTGGCAGAGAGAGGACCACCACCCTCTCTTCTATTCATCCAGAGAGATCCTCCAAGCCCTCAAATGTCACCACTCTCTTCTGCAGATGCTGGACCCGTAGCCGTCCAGATCAGTGAACTCTCCAATTCTGCAGCGTAGCTTCTCCAGCAAAACACTGATCGGACAGGTCTGATTCCTCAGCACCTGGAACTACATTCCTTGATGCAGGAGGCATGCTATAAAAATGAACCCAGTCTCTCTCTTCCTTGCCCAAGGTCTAAGGATTCTTGAGTCCTTCCACTTCCTTAGTTCAGCTAAGTATAAAGGAATTCTCAGATGCCTCTCCTAAGGCTCCTTCTCTCCCCAATACTCTAGCATCCCCAGTCTTTTTCTCAATTGCAGAAATGACAAACAGTCTCTCTTCTTGCTGATCAGTGGCTCAAAGATGGTGTTGAGGCTGCTTCCCACTGCTGCCTCTCAGGAGGACAGCGGAGCCGCTGCCCCCCTGCAGTCTATGGGAGCGCAGAGTAGGGGGTGGGTCTAGAGCCAGAGCTCTGTGCTGGTGTCCTCGGGCAAAGACCCAGGGAAAGAGAGACGGCAGGATCGTCAGCCCTCTTTTATAATGTCCCCTAGTCCATCCCCTCTCCCAGGACAGGTCAGAGGGGAGGGGGTCCTCTTAAAGCAAAATGCACCTTTTTGCTTGTGAAAGCACAAATCTATACATTTGAAAATGTTGGTAATTTTCAAACTGCAACACTCAATTTGTGGAAGAAAAGCACCAAAACATTTTAATGCTTTCTCCCTCCCACATGTCAGACAAAAACCCCACTCAAGACTTAGACACAGATATATGGAGTTTTGTCACACTGCTTCTAAACTGAACTGAGATAAAAAACATCCAGAACATCCATTTGTAGATTGTCCGTGTTTCTCTCTGAAATCACAGTGGTCATCCAGCTTCAGTCTCAATCCTCATAAATCTTCAAAGTTCACAATTCTTAGTCTCTCCAGTTGAACACAGATAAACTAGTAGACCTTGACAGTTTTTCCCACATGCCTTCAGAAGCAATAATTTTTTTTTTTGAGCGTCAGCCACGTAGCTCTGAACAGACACCAAGATGGAGGAAAAAGCAAAGAAGAAGGTGGAAGTCACTGAGGGGTAGAAGAGGTCTGTGTGGGGGAGCAGAAACTTCTGAGACCCAAATTTTAAACTTCTGCAGAAAACACACAAATTAAACTTATCGCTTCTACTCAGCTTTTAAAGCGTGACACACTTCAGAAGCATTAATCAGGGTGGTTTCCCACTGAAGGTATGCTAGGGTTGTATTCGCAAGTGCCTGTATTGAATGTTAAAGGTACTCTGTGGGTAAATTTTTTAAAGTTATATAGGGATTTGGACTCCCAGAGTAGTTACTAAAATGTGACTCTTAGATTTGGACTTAGCTGGTAGAAGCTAAGAGAGAACTGAGAGATGGCACCTGAGAATGCTCTGGCCTGAAGGATGCATGCTGTTAACAAAACATTTTAATAAACATTTGGCTTTAAGTGTTTTCCTATCCCTGGGAAGCTATTATAAAAATGTGTGCCCATGAATGTTTTATTTGGATAAGGATAAATGTACATGTTTTTGATAATGTGTTGGGTGAAGGAAATATTCATATAAGTGGAAGAGTGTTGGTGGATATATTTTGTACTGAGGGGGTTCTTCTTTTCTGTAAGTCCTACTCTTGGTTTAGGAATAACTTTGTCAGTAACTAAAAAGACCAGAGGAATTTTTCATGTGCTTCCTGCAGCTTGTAAGACTTCAGCTCATTTGACTGGAATTTAGAAAAGGTTACTAGTGCATTTAACTTGGGGATGGAGTGGTAGAGAGTTAATGATATGTTGTTGTTCCTGTCAAACATGTTTTGCTTCTTGTTATATCCTCAGAATTTACGTGGTGCAAACTGGCCTGTTCCTTTTCATTTAATACTTAAAAATCCAACAAAGAGGATTTTTTTTTTAATATAGTGTCTAAAGCTGTCAAATTAAAAGCCAGCCCAGCCAGAGGGCCACAAAACTAATGCTTTTGTCTGCTAGTGGTTGCTATGTGTGCAGACATGGGCTCCCACGTGGGAAAGGGAACATGGTCTTTATGGTGCTTCTTGTTGAAGTACAAGAAGAAAACTTCACACCTCCAGTTTCTTGCTAATGAAAATCCAGTTGCTACTACTGAAAGTAACCATTGATATCCTGTTTGTTCAGGGGACTTATGGGGCCTGTTTCTAGTCTGTCCTGATTTATTTGCACAGGAGAAAGGCAGAGGTATATCCTTGTCTTCCTTTTAGGTATGGGAAGGATGCCACTGGGTTCTCCTGGAACTGTCTCTGGGATGAACAATCCCAGATCACAGAGTCTCTCTTCAAAAGGCAAGTGCTCCAGTCCCCAACCATCTAGTTGGCCATTCAGTGAATTTGCTTCAGTTAGTCAATGTCTCTGTTGTACTGGGGGGAGGAGGAGGGAGTCCAAAACTAGATGCAGTATTCTAGATGTGGTCCAAGAAGTTCTGAGTAGAGTGTAATAATAACTTCTTTTGATTCAATTGCTGTTGTTTTGTTAATGCTGGTCAGATGCTGTTTGCCTTCTTCCGTGCCATAGCATACTGTTTGCACTTATTCACCTTGCCACTGTGGGAGTCTTCAGCTTCCTGTAGCACTGGCTGGTGTATGTTGTGCGTGCTTCCAGGACAATTGCCAGAGTCAAAGCATGGTTTTCTCTGTGTCTATGAGGAAAAAAAAAACACCTAAAACTGAAGACATAAATTTCTGCAGACTTGAGACTGGAGTAAATCGTGCCATATCCTAAAGGGTTAGAAAAAGTACTTGTGTTTCAAGTACTGTGCTCCTTGATCCACTATTTAGAAGTGCTGCACCATGTTGTTCGGTTCTGTTCATAGCAATGAGCGTGGTTTGGTGTTGCAGTATCTGGGAACAGAGTATCCTAATATGATCAGAATGAGAACTGAGACCTTGTTCTGCAACAGTGACTTATGGATATGGCCAGTTCTGCACCTGATAGAGCCCAGGGGCTCCTAAACTAATCTTTGCATCTCACTGTGCTAAAACAATTTGACATTTTTGTACATTTGGGACACATTTTACTTTCAGGCAAATGGGCATGTGTTGAAGGAGCTGTTTAACTGTATTATATCTGATTAGTGTGTGGATGTACCTTACTCAATCTTCATGGACAAGCAGACCCTTTATTTGTGCTTCCTAGTATCTTCCTATGCTATTCCGTACATAATTATCTAGTCACAACATATCTAGTTGAGACATGTTTTAATAGGTGTGAGTCAGTACTCTTTATTTTAATTCATTGCATTGTGACTCATTACACCCACTGCATTATTAAAAATGCAGAAACATACCTCTGTTTGGATATCATTTAAGGCACTGTGATGTGTCATTTTAAAAGTGTGTTAAAGGAATAGTCCCATTGAAAGAATATCTAGATGGAATGGCAAAATAACTTCAAACTGTCAGTTTTCAAAGCTCATTATCAGTACTCCCATTTGAAACCATCACCTTCATTTTGTATTAAGGTATTTGGTACTATTTGATGAGCACGTATGCAGGCTGGTATAAAGAAGAACTGGTGACAAGAAGAACTGATGAGATACTGCTTATTCTCTTTGGAGGAGAAGTGCTGACAAGAGTCAGTGTCCATCTGTGACTGGGCTCTATCTAGTGGCTTTGCATGTGGCTTTGCAGTGATCATGTGCACAATTTCTAATAAAGTCATATATTTGTTTTCCTGTCCCGTTTGGGATTACCTTGAGGACAGTGTCTAAGAGGCATTTGTATTTTGTGCTGTTGGCAAAATGGGGTCACATTTACTTAGCATTTTGATTGAGAAACCTTGTATCTGAAAAGAAGATATAGATCTCAGACTGCAATTAGAGATATCAGCATGGTAAATAAACATTGCCATATTTTATATTTGTACAGGATTCTCTTTGGCAAGCGAACAAGCTAGCACTTCATGTTTCTCCTCTCACTAATGGCTTCACTCTTAAGAAATGCCAGCTTGTGTTTTTCCTTTAGGTGGTGATCCAACAATTTCAAAACAGATGGCAAAAGTCAATCTTTGTGTTTGAGTCATTGCTTTGCTTAGTATGTGACTGTGATTAGAGTAGGTATTGCTTGTAAGAAATAATTTGACTGATACTGCTGGGTGTTTGTTTTGTGGAAGTTTGTTACATTTCATAATTTATACTTTGCTTGAAAATACTCATGGAATTCTTTTGAATTTACCATCTGCAGTTTGCAATTTCCTGTTCCTTTGCTTTGAAAGCCAAATAGTATTATTGTTGGTTCCTGGTTGTGTTTTGTAAATAGCCACTAGAACTGAATTGAACTGAGTTCTGATCCTCTTTTAAAATGTTTTTATGAGCACAACCAGTGCCACTTAAAGTTACCCTGTGGGATGCATCAGTGTGTTTACATGGTCAAAACTGGCTTTTTGTGTCAATATGCTGATGTAAAGAAGCAAGAGCTTTGGACTGCAGAAGGTGAATGGAAGTGCATCTCAGTTCTGTTGGGGTGAATATGTGGCTGCAAGTGACTGATCAGGCATGGGGGCATATGGTGGGATGGAGTTGGACAAGAAGCAGGTGATTAATAAGAGGCACCATGAACTGGTAAGTCCTCAGACAGTTGTTCAAAGCAGTGTTCAAACACTGATATGCTTGGCTGGAGTTGCTATGAAAAAGTTGGCTTTTCAAACAACTTTGGATGTTCATTGCTAGGTCAACATGTATGTTAGACCACAGAGGCTAACTATGGAGAAAATTGTGTCAGATAAGACTGATTTTTCCAAGGGGTAGCATTTACTGACTGACCATGTTTATTAATGATTTCAGATAAGCATTTCCATGGCAGTGGTCTAGGAAAAAACCCAAACATTTTATTTACTTTTAGATTATTAATTTTGTTATGAAAATCAGAGGTATAATGCTGCAGACACAGACACTGATACTGGATCCAGTTTGGCTTATAGTTCAATGAAATACTAAGTTAAATTTTAGGAATCCAAGTTTAGGAGTTATTAAAAATATGTTGCTGCATGACCCAAAGCTTTCATCTGGAATAAAGTTTCTCTGATACTTCAGCTTTCTTTAAAACATGTAATTGAGTTATGAGTGTGCTGTTTATATCAACGATTGGCTGTTAGGATAGACAATCCTATTGCAAGAATAGGAATCACCCACCCTCTCAGAGCCAAAATAAAGCTCATGTAAAATTATAAAGCTCACGGCTCACATTAAATAACAAAGCCAGTAAAGCTCTGTAGTTTATACTTTTAGTATTTTAATCATTAACAATCTGATTTGTGCAGAGCCTTATATAGATCAAATTTCAACTGCTGGTTGATCCAATAGCACATAGATCTTGTATTAGTGCCTATGGACACCTGGTCTTACCTATGGGTAAGAACATGTACATCCTCTGTTTCTGAGTTTCACTTCCTTGTGCTGTTTACAAGGTAGCTGTGGCACAAATAACTGAGTGATAGTCATGCCATGCAATCTTGAGATGCAAATAATCTTGCAAATCTTACTCATCTAAATGCTTCCATTGAAATGAAATGAGTGACATGAGATGAGGTGGCAGGCTTTTGTCTTGGTATGTAAGATTGAGCAACTGTTAATGCAAGTACTGGGGAAAAAAAAAAAGATAATGAAAGCTTTGATTTTTTTTTTTTTACTATCAATGGAAGAGACTGAGAGCTGAAATTATTTTAAAAAGATGGAATGGCATCCTTCCTGCTCAGCTTTATGTAACCATAATGCAGATTGCTTGAAGTCAGAGGAAAAAAACCAAGAAGAAAAAGAACATACTGGTTTTGCTTCTGGGTTAATATTAGGTCATACTGAATATTATTTCCTGGTCTTTCTCTAGTGGTTTGTGAATACCTCTCAAAGCCAAAATATGTTTTGGGCTGACTAACAGTCTGCAGTTACATGAGGTCAAACTGAAGTATTCTAAGGCTGTAGAACACAAAGTGAATTGACAGAGCTCTCCAGTTTAGCTATAACATCCTCCTCAGGACAGAAGAAACATTATTTTACTACCCCATCCCCTTTGACTGCAGAATTGTATTTCCTGTTAAACTACTTCAGTCATGAGACTGCATGCCGCAGCGAGAGCACCGGTTCCAGATGCTATTTTATCGAGGTTTCTGGGTGATTTGGAGGTTTCCTGAACAGGAAAGCTCTGGGCAGCAGGGAGGCAGCCGCTGAGGTTTGCGTAGTCTAGTGGGAGAAGCTGGGCAAACACCGCGGGGATGCGGAGCCAGAGCCTTTAAGGGTGGCGAAACCGGAAGTTGCGCTCAGACTGCACGCAGCAGCTAGACCGCAGCTGTTTTAGCTGCTTTAGCTGCCAGGGGGGAAAAAAAACCCGTAACAACGCGGCAGCAGAGGAGGACCAGGCTTTGGTCACCACTGCACATGGATGACATGGATGTGGGAACTCAAACAGAGGTCCCCCAACAAGATGAGGCTGTGCAGATGACAGGCTGCCAGGAATGTAGCACTCTTGCATTTTCCTGGCTGTGTATGGTGCACGTGATTGACCAGGCAGCACAGTTGCAAGATGAGGTTGAAAAGCTGCAAGCTGAACTAGAAAGGCTCAGAGAGGCTAAAATAGAGGTAGACTTGTGGAGCCAGGCTCTGCAGTCTGGACAACAGCTAAATAAGAGCCAGATTCAGGGCGGGGCCTATCCTATAGTTCTCAGTTGGAGGACAGAAGCCCAAGTAGAAGGGGTGAGTGGAGCCAGGAGCAAGGTCACAGCAGAAGGCAAGTACCACCCTTGCCTGCCTCACCTCCCCAGTTGCCACTGAGTAATAGATATAAGCACCTGTTGGGAGACAGCCAGTCTAATAAGGATATAGAGGATAAAGAACCCATACCGGAGGTCCTGGCAAGGTCGCATAAATCTAGGAAGTCTTCCAGTAATATGATTACCTCCTCCACAAAGAAGAGAAGAGTCATAGTTATTGGAGACTTGCTCCTGAAAGGGACTGAGGGCCCAATATGCAGACCTGACCCTCATCATAGGGAAGTCTGCAGTCTACCTGGAGCCCGATATCACTAGGATGCTCCCTAACATGGTGAGATCAGCTGACTATTACCCACTACAGGTATTCCAGACAGGTGGGGAGGAAGCTGTATTCCGTAGCCTGAGGGGAATGAAAAAAGAACTTAAGACATTAGGATGTTTGGTGAAACACTCTGGGACATCCCTGGAAGCATTCCAGATCAGGTTAGATATAGGGCTCTGAGCAGCCTACTCTAGTTGGAGGTGTTGCTGGTCACTGCAGGGGTGTTGGACTAGATGACCTTTAAATGTCCCTTCCAGCCCAAACTATTCTATGATTCTCTGACTGAGACATAAGTCTTCAGAGCATTCCATGACCTCTCCACTTACATGCTGGCAGCCCTTACCCAGTCATTCCTGCCAGACTAGACATGATTTAGTGATCGTCATCCAGCCCAATGATTTGGGGAGAGGCCAAACCACTGAGACCAAGAGTCAGCATTTTTTTTTAATTTAGTGGGTATCTGAATCACACACCATTAAAATGAAAAACAAACTTACACAAAAAGCCTGAGGGGAAAAAGCAAACAAATAAGAATAATTGAAATTTCTAAGTGATAATAGAATATCTTACCAGTTCTCCCTGGTTTCAGGCAGTTGCCTCAAATTTCTGCCTTGGTTTAATTTATCTGGAAATTGAAGATGATAATTGGTCAATAAGGAAAAAGCTCTGTTTTTAAAATGCTTGGAGACGAAGACAGTTCTGAGTCTTCTGGCTAGTACTGGACACTAGAATAATAGCGGTGTCTTGCCTTACTTGACTTGTTTTGCAGAATACCAAATCAATGAGATCGCAAAATAAACCAGGCAATGTGTAAAAGGTAAAGTGTTCCTGGCTTCCATGGATTCAAATATGCACACAGGATACAATTTCAACACGGGAGAAGGAGTATCAAGATTACAGACATCTAATACATCTACTAGATAAATTCATGAAAACCCGACAATTCTCCAGCACCCGTTAGCTGAATGACAAATCACAATGGTATGCTCATGATGCCCACAGGAATGTCAGAAAGATTCTATAGTGAGATTCAAGAATCTACCAACTGGCTAATGTATGAAGTGGATCTTGAATTTAAGGCATTTCTGTTCATTCTCACAGGTTAAATTATTTTCAGTCTAAGAGTACTTAATCGGTTCCATTTATTTTAAAGTAGCACTGTGTATATTGTAACTCTGATTCAAGTGAGGCACTTCAACTTATTTTGCATGCAAGCAAGCCTGACAGGCTTCCTCACAGCAACCACCCTGTTACAGTTTTGTCCACAGCACAGAAAGCATCCAGCTTTTCTTTTACACCAGGGCAAGCAGTTCCACATCGTATTATATTATCAAGAGCATACACAGACTGTGATTGCATGATCTGTTATCTGTCATACCTTCCTATTCAGCCACAACAAATTGTAATCTAAATCCCCAAGAAGCATACAAACATTTTGTCTCCAGTTTGTGAACATGTGGCAGTGAACATTAAATTGCTGTGAAAGGAAATGTGCCTGCTTTTGCTGCTCTCTCCCAATTCTGATTAGAAAATTACTCACTGAATGAATGAGTCTGGTTTCTGTGCATAACATCTTCATTTGTCTGAAACTCTATCGTGTATATACTCATTTACCCAAGTATTTTTGCCTTCTTTTAAAACACATGTACGTGGCTACACTTTGAGATAGAGTACCAGTTGAGATACACAACTCAAAAAAATTCTGTTGGCAGGAATAAACCTGTAGCAACAGATAAAAAGAGTGAGGAAGAGGGCTCAGGTTTTTTAGATAAGTTGTTCCCTTCTGTTTAAACCATGTCGTCCTGTGAGTACTACTGAAAGAACAGCATCACCAGATATTATTGGAGAATTAGCACTGGGTTTGACAGCTCTATAAACAGAAACATACTATTATCAGAAAAAGGGCCATGAAAGGTTCAGGACACTCCAGCTCATTCTCAGCCAGGGTTTCACAAGTAGAAATCTCAACAGTTTTCACAGCAGTTCTCACCATATCTATGTTTTTCCTACATACTGGCCGTCAACATAGCGAGGAGCAAGATGCTCTTCTGTCTGCTTCGTACAGTGAAAAGACAGCAGACAGTTAGTGGGACAGTGTTTAAAGACATATTGAGAACATGAAATGCCAAGCCGTAAGTCACACTGAGGCGAGAAGTACCCCTTAGACTTCCAAAGTCCTTTTGTTCCAGTGTCAGGTGGGATAAGCTCAGTGGTTGGTCAGGCAGTTAAGATAGTCTTTAGGGTCTCAAAACAGCATGTTTTACATAACCATCCTGTCTTGTGCTTCCAAAGGAATTTATTTTCCTCAGTTCTCTCCTTAATATCCCAGGTAAATAGGTTCTGTGAGACAAAGTACTCATTCAGATTATAGCTATTCCTACTGCTGGGAACAGGAATGGTATCAGAACTGTTTCTGGTGTGTGCAACTCTGAAAATAATAAATTATTCAGCAAAAACTGTGCAGATTTTGACAACTTAAAACCATTAAATTCTCAGTATCGAAACTCCAACTAACTTTAGTGGGAACAAAATCAAGCTGTTGCAGTAGCGGGTACCATGTTTAGAAGTCTGGATTATGGGGAGCCCTCATTATAAGCCTCAGTAATGACATGCCAGTATCATGTTAAAATTATGCTAATATAGCCTTTGGCTATTTTATTAACTATACTAAGCAAGCTGGTGTTCCCAGCCAATTGGAAGCAGGTCAAATTTCAACAATGCTTCTAGGGCGGGCCTCTGACAGACATTAAGTAATTACCCTGGAATCTTACTCCTAAAAACTCTTCTGTGTTAGACTGCACTTTCTAAATTGACATTTTCTTTCAATATCAGGCTCTCAGTTAAGTAAACATTCTAGGTGTTAACAACAAAATACTGAATGGAGTTATGCCAATTTTTCCTCTATATCAGGAAAAAGCTAAAAATAGGAAGGCAGAACAAATGCTGCATTTTTCCACAATACTGCTCAGCTCATCTACCTGCTCTTCCTCATAAAGTCAAAACCATGATGATTACATTAACCTCAATGCACATTATATATATGTATATCTTCATATAGAGTCATGTTGCAAATAATCCACATTTGAAAAGAGTTAAAACCAGATGCAAGCACTACATACAACTTCCCCTAAATCCATGCATCCACTTTCTCTGCTTCATAACCCTTAGAGTATTACAGATACATGAAAATTTCTCTGATCATGTTCCTAGCTTGCTCCTTCATTTTCTCTGCCTGAACTAAGGCTTAGTAAGTGAAATGTGCATGGCTATTATTACATTTTACATCATAGAATCATAGAATTGTTAGGGATTGGAAGGGACCACAAAAGATCATATAGTCCAATCCCAGTACAATTTGTGCCCCAGACTCTTTTACCAAATGTCCCAAGTCTTTATAGTCTTTCTTCATTCCCCTCAGGCTACGGAATACAGCTTCCTCCCCACCTGTCTGGAATATCTGTAGTTATTCCGAGGTTAGAGAGCATCCCTGATTCGGGCTCCAGGTAGACTGCAGACTTCCCTATGATGAGGTCTGCATATTGGGCCCTCAGTCCCTTTCAGGAGCAAGTCTCCAATAACTATGATCTTCCCTTCTTTGTGGAGGAGGTAATCATATTACTGGAACACCTCTTGGATTTATGTGACCTTGCCAGGACCTCTGGTATGGGTTCCCTGTCCTCTATATCCTTATTAGACCAGCTGTCTTCCGGTAGGGGCTTTTATATATTACTCAGTGGCAACTGGGGAGGTGAGGCAGGCAAGGGTGGTACTCGCCTTCTGCTGTGACCTTGCTCTTGGCTCTACTCACCCCTTCTACTTGGGCTTCTGTCCTCCAGCTGAGAACTATAGGATAGGCCCCGCCCTGAATCTGGCTCTTATTTAGCTGTTGTCCAGACTGCAGAGCCTGGCTCCACAAGTCTACCTCTATTTCAACCTCTCTAATTCTTCTGAGCCTTTCTAGTTCAGCTTGCAGCTTTTCAACCTCGTCTTGCAGTTGTGCCCTCGGGTAAGCAGATAATCTACCTGCTTGCACCGTACACAGCCAGGAAAATGCAAGAGTGCGCTACATTCCTGGCAGCCTGTCACCTGCACAGTATCGTCTTGTTGGGGGACCTCTGTTTGAGTTCCCACATCCATGTCATCCATGTGCAATGGTGACTGTAGCTTGGTCTTCCTCTGCTACTGTATTGTTACCATTTGTTTGTTTGGGTTCTTTTTGCAGCTAGAGAAGGCTGCACTGTTGGAGCTCGGTGCCGTCTGGGTGCGACTTCTGGTTTTGCCGCCTTTTAAGGCTCTCAGGTTTGCCTGCACCACTTGGCTTTCTGGCTTTTCCTGCAAGAGATTATGACCCTCAGCGGCTCCTCCTTGGTTCCCCCAAGCTTTCCTGTTCAGGGAATCCCTACAGCATCCAGAAACCTCAAGAAATAGTGTTCAAGGTTCTGCGCTGTTGGAGCTATGTGCGGTCTGGGCTACTCAACTCAGTAATTATCAGCGGATCAATCTCATCCTGAGACCTGCTTTGATACATGCCAGAGTCTTCAAAACTTGCCCTCCTTTCCAGGTTTGCCAACTTGGCCAGATGTCTAGGAATAGATTTGGAAGCAGCACTGCTATTTTACCTCTAGAGGGACCACCAGGATCAGAGATGGAGCCTGCGACAAGCTGTCAGGCAGCACAGCACACAGGAGTGTCCTTACCTGCCCTGCCCGAAGACAGAGCACTGCACGCTTTACCAGATCAATAATAATGAGATAGTGAAAGGAAAGCAATCGCAGGAAGAGGAACTTTGAGTTTTGACAAGAATTGCACCTGCAGCTTGCTGCCTTCGAGCCCTGGGCTGTGTACTGAGGAGGTGAGAAATACCTTCCCACACCGTTCCTGTTTTCCTGGGAATGGGAGCAGTGTAGGTAGAGGACTGTAGTCACGCAAAGAATTATGAGTCTCTGTCATTTGTAGTTGTGGTTCAAACCACGTTGAACCAATGTTCCTCTCCAGTCTGCCCTCTTCCACCGCAGTCAGAATGAGCCCTCAGAAAATGGTGTGTTACGCGATGTCTGGACATCCCTTTAGCATTTTTGTCTCTATGTCTCTGCATTAACCAATTATGTGGTGAAATTCATCCTATGACCAGTTAAGGTAGAAAACTTGCACTAAAAAACTTAGACTATAAATGAGAAAACTCTCATTAGCTTTCTGTTCAGCATAAAAAGGTGAATCTGGTTTCCTTGTTACTGTGTTTCCAAGCCAGTCTGAACTTGGTCTTCATGGTGACTAAACTCTTTAAAGCAGAATTCTGTATGGTTTCTTCCTACTCGTCACCAAATGCATCTCTATGACCTTTCTGATTTATATACTTGTAATAACTAAATGCTTTGACTACATTTTCAGCTTTTTGATCTTAAAACCTTTTCCCCCCATTTATATAGGTTTAGATGTGCAAAGATATAGGTACATAAAAAGCATCTGTATGAAAACACTGGTTAGCCAGTTAAAAGATTAAGTTGAATGACATTTGTGATAAGCACAGTCCGTCCTTTTTAATTCAGAGTTCCAGGTCATAGTTGGATGGCCACGTGATGTACCCTTTTCTAAATGATATTGCTCCGTTCTGACTTGACGTAGCTGTGTTCTACGCAACATGACTTAGTGTTGTAGTTATTGATATTTGAAGAGTTGAAACATCTGCTTTTTCTTCATATGGAAAGCTGGACTAGGCATCTTTCTTTAAATTTACACTGCAATATATATCTGCATCCTCTTGTGGCTATTGACTGTAGCCTGTCTGCAGCAGATTGGAAAGGAATGTGGAACACTGGCAAAAACTTGAAATGACTGAAGAAGAATGGCCTTGTTATTAAGGTGTTACACGTGTAAGTTGATGATTTGGATTTATGTGAAAGCTTTGGAAGGTATCACTTACCTGAACACGGTGAAGCTATTTAATCTCTCTGAAGATCCATTTACCATCACTTCAGTGAAAATAATATTTGTTTTCTGCTCCCTACTCTTGGTAGCCTTTTGGGGTACTGATTGTTTAATGCTTTGTAAAGCTCTAAGCACTGCTAAACCTCGAGCTGATGTTAACACTGCGGGCATCGCTGCACTCTCTGCTCAGCACTGGTCTGCTTTATGTGCTTCTGCTATGCCAGGAGGAGGATCGAGACAGAGAAAGGAGGGCGACTTTGTGGCATGTTTTGTGAAACCTTCTGTTTCAGAGTGCTAACAATAGTTACTCAGTGCTCAGGCAAACTAGGCTAATAGTCCATTCCATGCTTCTCTTGCCACCTCATTTAACAACTACTTTGTTTTTCTGTGGTCTCAGACAATTATGAGACAGTTTTGTCTCCTTTTCTCCTGCTTGTTGATGTTCTTTTAGCTTTCATGATTACAAAGCACTTGCTTTTCTTCAAAGCAGAAGCTGGAGATCAAAAATCCTTCTCAACTATTACTTTGTGGTGGTGGGAGGGTTTTGTGAAGTCCTCTAAGAAGACTTTAATCAGCAAACTACATCCCACCAAGAATGAAAATATTTTATTTGGGTTTCTGTGTCTTTATCATAATTCATTACAAGACAATAAAAACATCACTGACATAAAGACACAGGGAGACCTGAAGAAATGTGCCCTCTTTAGAAGTACAGGACAGTAGTGGTCTTGCAAGAATAAACCCATCTCAACTGATGGTGATTATTTAGCACCATTAATCTGTTCAGTAAACAGGAAGAAAAAGGCCATGATGCATAAGGAAAAGGTAGTAGATAACATTAGTGAGTGAAGAACAGTTGAGGCTTTTTTTCTGATAGTGAAATTCAGATTATAGGATGAAATACTAAAACTCCGGGAAGGCAAGTGCAAAGCTGCACAGCCCTTAAGAAATCTTGGTAGTGAGGCGCATTAAGAGTTCTATTTGTAGTCCATTTTAAGGCATACTTCTTTTTATTGATTCGCTTGAAATAGTCTTCCAAGGCAACTTAAAGAAAAATAACTGCACTTAAAGTAATGGCCTCTTGTGTCATGGCATAGGTCTGTTCTTGACCCTGTGGTATTTCTGCATTACTCACAGGACAGAGAAATGCTGAATTCCTGGTATTTTCTCATTGGTGTAGCTGCCTATCCAGTTAGCTGACAATGGCTAGCAAGTTTGAAGCTGGCCTTTTTTTTTATATAGGGTGATGCAACTCAGCTTTGCTGTGTGGGTGAATGATTAGAGTTGCTTTCCAGAGAGCAATGTTATAATGGAATGAGATTTGCTTTCCAGGAACCCTTTGCAACTGATTAAATAATTGGTATTCAACTCTAATTTTAATTTCTTCAGATCATGAAGACTAAGAGACTTACTTTTGCAATCATCCATAGTCTTTTCCCTGCTAATTTATAAGAATGTCTTGAGGTTTTCTTTCTTGAAAGCTGCCTCATCCCTTCCCCATACTACTTTTTTGTACAGCTTGCTTATAGTCAGGGTACTGCAGGTTGTCACTCTTAAGAGAAGATGGCAGTGAAGAAGGAGGCTTGTTGGGGATTTTTGTTGGAGTTTTTTTGGTTGGGTTTTTTTTCTGGTGCTATCCTTTTCTTGCATCCTGTAGATATAGAGTAACCAAACAGCAGGAAGCTGTTCATGACAACCGTGTTCTTTTTCTGTCTCTTTTTTGAAGATTATGCATAAAACAAGTAGTTGAAACATTGCACAGACAGCCTTGTGTAATGGCTTTGCTGTTCTCTTGAGAGTGCTCCTTGGGTATTTCTTCTGTTTTTAATATCTCATTCTTATTCTGCCATATAAACCAGTCTTTCACTTCTCCCATCTTTATCAGACACTCGGAAAACACCAGAGACATATTACTGGCTGTCAGTTTTCCCAGTGACCTCTTCTGGGGCCAGTGGTTTTCCATTGTTACAACAACTTTGAAACAAAGGAACATTATCCTCATTCAGCTGAGAGCAAGCAATGTGAATATCACAGCCAGAAGCCTCAGAAAGGTGTTGTGACTGTTGTTGGCAACACATGAAAATATACACTGGTTTTAGGGATGCCAAAATAACCTGTTCTACTGCCCAACAGGGTTGAAGTCTTCATTATCATGCACTGAATTTGTTACCTGCGTTGCTGAATATGCAACTCTGGCAAGCTTTTACTTGTGTGAGTCAGGTTCTGTACTCCTGGAAGCTTCTGCAGAATGGTGTTCTAAGTCAGTTTTATGTTCACAAGATGGGATTCCTCATTGCTGCTGTGAAGGAAGAACATGTAGGCACTTTTGATTACTTTTAATTTTATTTGCTTTCATATTTAATGTTATAGTCTTATAATCTTAAAGGCAGCATGCCCAGAGAGTTAATTTTTTTAAATTTCCTTGTTGCAGAGGACTTTTAGATGTTAATTTTCCTGCGGCAGTTTCTGAACTCTAAAATGCCAAAATAACGGCTCATAAGAACAGCCTATTTTATATTGATCTTCCATCCTTAGTGCTTGTGCTGCTCTGCTCTGGGACTTTTTAGAGGGATTAGGAATTCTTAATGAACGCAGTTTATTGCTGTATCTCCTTTTTTAATGCTTCACTTAAGTTTCCTATTGTGAGGGAAGGAAAAATGTGAAATTCTTAGTATGTTAATATGCAATAACAGTAAGAATCCCCCCCCCTTACTCTTTTTCATAGATATAGGGTATTTTCCCCTTTAAGTAGGGTATAGGAGTATAATGAGTGTACTCGTCACAGTTCAAGAAGCATAGCACAAGAAAGTAAATGGCACTTTACCACTTAAAAGATTGGTAGTTTTGTACCTTCCTGCTGCCATGGGCACTCTCAGTAGAAGAGCAACAACTAAGCAGGATGAAGACCTAAAATTATTTCAAATCTAATAATCATCTTTTCTCATTTATGTCACTTAAGTAGAAAAACCCAATTTAATATGTACTGATGTTTGGCCTGTGTGCATTAAACATTTATCTTTCTCTTCTGGTTTCTTAAGAGACCATACCAGGGGAGAGGACTTACAGTGAGCCATTGAGCACTGCCCATTTTGTTAGGTTCTCTTCCTCTTTCATTGCTGGGTAGGAGATACTGATTCCAGGCCACAGAATAAAACTGCAGCTGCATTGGAAACAGGTACATACATTTATAGACTTATAGATTCATTTGGGTTGGGAAGGACCTTCAAGATCATTGAGTCCAACCATGAAGCCAATTGTCACAAGGCTACAGCTAAACCATGTCCCTAAGCTCCAGATCTACCCAACTTCTGAACACCCCCTCCCTGGACAACCTGTTCCTAGGCTTGATGACACTGTCAATTAAGTTTTCCTAATGTCTGACTTCCCCTGGTACAACTTTGAGGCCATTTTCTCCCTCTCTCTCTCTCTCTCTCTCTCTCATTCTCTCTCTCTCTCTCTCCCCCTGCTGCCCCAGTGTCTTTTTTGTTTCAAAACTAGAGCAATTGCAGAGTTAGTATAACTTGGAAATTAATGACAAGATTTTATGGCATCTGTTCCTTTGGGGTATATTTGGGCTAAAGAACCTGTACTCTGATTTTGTATTGTGTAAATTTACATTTTAAAAATTTACACATTCTCTCTCCGTCCAGACTCAATTTTCTAACAAATTCATTTTGCCCATTTGGTTACCACATTTCTTTCGCTTTCTGCAATCTGAATGGCCTGGTTTACCCCAGAAACATTTTATCAAAATTAATTTCCAAGTGAAACTAATCTGTACAAAAAATATGTTTGCACTTTTCCAATAGAGGCAAAAAAACTTTTCCAATAGAGGCACTTTCTGAATTGCCCGCTACAGAACTGAATTCAGAGTTTGTCTGTAGTGTACAGAAGGGTGTTTACTGACTACGTTTGTAGAGGAGGGTAAAGGGAACTACATAGGTGATGTTCCTCAGTCACAAAGAGGATTAATTCATGTAATAAATAGCGGAGCTACCAAGTTACACTTGATGCACAAGTCCTACTTTTCTTCACCAACTATTGTTGAGCTGAAAAATGCCTATTTCTACCCCTCACCCTAGTTGTATTTACTGGCTTTTATTTGTTTGTGGAGGTGGGTTTAAGTTGATTTAATTGGCACTGGAAGATGGAAGAGTCATCTGATTTCATACTTTAAGGAAATGGGACCTAGACCTAATTTCAGTAAGAAAGAGGTGCTCCAACATCAGTTAAACTTGTATCTCTCTTGCAAAAGTGATTTTGCTTTGTCACTGCAAACTCTGCACTTACGGAGAATTAACAGGATAAGGAAGGGCATGTGGAAATAGAACTGTAGCCAACTTCACACCACGGATAAGATCTTTACAGTTGTCATTTAGTTTTGGTTTTCTGTGTACAGAAACTTAGGCAAAGACTGTGCCTCACCTCACTCGAGCCCACTCACAGATTTTCAAGACTGACTTGAATAGCAGCCTAGGAATCAAAGGTAACTTGGCTCTGGCAAGTTTTATCAAGAGTGTTCATCAGTCAAAGACTGGAAAATTATTCCCAACGCACACTTCTGTGAGGGAGAAATGTTGTTTTCTCAGTATGATAATTGAACATAGCCTGATAAAGAGAAAAGAGGGGAGACTTGGGTGAAAAGTAAAGTCTTGGGAGGTAATAAAGGAAAATAAAAATATAGGCCTAAGGAGAATGCAAGAAAAACTCAATAAACATTCCTCCAGATAGTCCATTAGGGAGGATGTTGGAGAGATAGCTCAGGTACTAAGGAAAAATTATTGTGATTTTGTCCAGACAAAGGGTGCCCAAGGAGGGTGGTAATGGGTCAAGAAAGGGTCTCAACGTTTGGGATGATGATCCTGAAATATCTCTAGGAAGTGCCTTAGGGAGAATGTTGAAATCTTGGAATAGTCTTATTGTGGTTTGAAAATTAGAATTTTCAGAATTACAGGTTTGTGCTTTTATGAAGGAAAGAAAACATCCTATTGCTTTAAGAGGCGTCTCTTCCCCGGAACTGTCCCAGGGGAAGTGACCTGTCCCAAAGTCCCGTGG